>JAOWMA010000158.1:304-111403 GCA_025962755.1 Colletotrichum tropicicola | reverse complement strand
ATTTATAAATAAGGTAAATACTTTTTATTTTATAAGGAAAGTGTATAATAATAACTATATAACGTACTTTAAAAATTATTCTCTTTTATCTATCTATTTATAAAGGTCTTAATAAGGCTAATAATAATTTTTTCCTTTATTAGATAATAACTTTTTATATATAGATTTTTTTAATATTTATACTTACTTTTAGTTATAAATAGTTTTATAATTAGGGGGGTGTATTATAGGGAATATATAGCTTAGCTATATTACACTACGTATAGTACTGTCTATATGTTTCCTAAAGGGCTTACTAAGTGATTAGCTACTTAGCTTATATCCACCGGAGAGGGGATTATTCTCTCTTTCTAATTCAACCACTTTTCTATATATAAGGGCCTCACCCACCTCCGGTGCCTCGTCACATTTCTCCCCTGTGTCGTTCCTCATAAACCTTTTCCGGTCTATCGTTATTCATGATGTGCTTCATTCCACCGTTCCGCTCCCTTATCTAATCAAAAAGTTCGTCTTCGTCTTTAGAACCCTCCGTCGGCCTCCGTTCCCGTTGCCTCTCCTCACCCCTTGGGATATGCATGTCCACGTCCAAGATCTGAATTAACCGAGGCTCGTGGAATAACCAGCCAACGTCCCTCAAAATCTGCTCAGCCTTCATTACCTCCACATCCTTGTACGCCGTTTTCCTCCCAGACTCCAGGAAGTAGTCCAATTCGCTCTTTAGTCTCCACGGCTGCGTTTCTGTGTTCCAAACCCACTCTTGGAATCCGCTCCTTTCCTCGCACATGAACCACTCCCAAGGTTCGATTCGTTTATGTATCTTCGGGGCAAGAGGCAGGTAAGGGCTCCAAGCTCGCCGGCGGAACTCGAGATATCCCATGGCATGAAGGAAGGCGAGTGACAGTGTTGTGTCCTCCGAGTCCGGTTCTTCCTTGAAAGCCACCGCTGAAGACTCTTCCTCCGCTTTGAGCGTCCTGTCGATCATGAATTCCCTCTCCAAATGGCCCAGAACTTCCATTAAGTCTGCGGAATTCAGGTCCAGCACACTTCTGTTCATGACCACTGGTACCCCCACCAGTCGATGCACTCCCTTGTACTCCTCAAAGCAGCACCGCCCGATATTGAAGACACAGTACCGACAAAAGTACAGTATCTCCTCCTCTTCGTCATTGCCGCACTCATCGCAGTAGTACTCGCAAAACACAGTCTCCTCAAAATGATCATCCTTCTCCTTGACCCATCCGTCCACGATGTATGACTGCATCAGCCGCACCGCCTGTCGGTCGTATCCGTGTCGACTCAGAAGCAGACGTGACAAGTCTCTGATGATGTGGAAGTGCCCATCGAGCGTCCTCTCAGATGCAGCCACCAGCTCGGAGATGTACCGGCGAATGATGTCGTCGACATTCGCCAGCCCCTGGCCACTGACCCTCTTGTGGTGTCCACCCAACGCGATATCCAAAGGCGTTTTTGACTTGAAGTTTGCCGCGCTCAGCATGCCCCCGAAGTGGTCCGTTCCGGTCTTTTCCCTGAGCCTCTCACACGCCTCGTAGACTTTCGTCGCAACCTCCGGGAACCCTCTCGGCAGAACCTGGGCATGCAGTATCGTATCGCCGTAAAAGTCCACGCTGCCGATGAACTCCCCGACCCTCGGATGCGCCAGCAACACGTCCAGAGCCTTGAACCTCTCATTGAAGACGGCAACGTGCGCGGCACTCCTCCAGGAGTGCTCAGAGCAGCCGTTACCGGGACACTTCTGCCCCTTGGCCGGATCGGCGCCCATGTCCAACAAAAGCCGCACCGTCGGTAGATCCCCGCATCTGCAGGCCTCGCCGAGCACGGTGTAACCCACCGAGCTGACGACATCGTCCACGCCAAGGCCGTGCTGAATCAGCATCCGTATGATCTTGTGCGCCGGCGTGTCGCTCCTCGAAAACGCTTTCGCGACGCACGATCCGCATGTCGAACATCGGGGGGCTATATCTGCGCCGTTTTCGAGAAGGAAGTCGACTAGTTTCAGGGTGCCGGAAGCACAGGCGACCATGAGCGGGGTCTCGCCATCGTACGACGGGGTGTTGATCGTCTCTGGGGCTTTCTCGTGAATCAGCTTCGCGATCTCGAATTTGCCTCGCGAACAGGCCGACCAGAGGGGCGTCTCTTTAAAGTGGTGAGATTGCAGGTCAGCTTTTGCACCAGCTTCAAGAAGACAACGGACGACATCGATGTGGCCTTCTCGTGCCGCAATGTTGAGCGGTGTCTCGCATACGAGCCCCTTGTCGTCTTGATAGTTCACGAGATCTACTTCGTGTTCGATGAAGAGTTTGCAAAGGTCCAGATTGCCCTCTTGGGCCGCGGCCTGTAATGGTGTTCTCGAATCACCAGGAGAAAGGAAGCGCTTCGTGTCAGCGCCATGGTCCAGCAGCATCCGGACCAGTTCTGCGTCTTTCATCGCTGCCTCTACGAGGATATGGCTGAAGCCTTTGGGGATGTAATTGATGCTCGGAGGCAATTCATGCTCGAGAAGTAGTTTGAGAATGGCAATGTCTCCTTTCTCCACGGCTGCATCCAATGGGCCTGGGAGGTTGTAGGCTTCCTCTAGAGTCGGGTCAGCGCCATGTTTGAGTAGAAGCTCAACCATTTCGTAGTGTCTGCGGGTTATGGCTCTCATAAGGGGCGATTTCGAGTGCCTTTTGTACCGAGGGTCTAGGATATTGACAGGAGTCCGGTATGCGAGAAGTAGCTCGGCTATGTCGAGGTTTCCGGATCTGTCTTTTTCATCGTCACTTTCATGAAGTTAGCCCAAGTGAAGTCTCCAGCGACCTTGCTCTTTCAGGGGTTTCATACCTTCCGCCACCTCTCCCCGTCTTGGCAAAGTCCACGGCGATATAAATCGGTATCTTGTCAGTCGACTTTGGATGACGATCAGGCCGTGCGCCAGCCTTCAGCAGAAGCTCCACTGCGCTGTAGTTCTCTTCGGTGATGGCAAAAGCCAACGGTGTCTGACGAATTGGGTTACCGTCTTTGGAAAGCGCATCTGTGAGGAGCTCGAGATCCACGTCTGGCCGCTCCAGAAGATGAGGTAGCCAGTCACTGTATTTTGGCTGAACGAGGAAGTGAATGGCGCCAAAGCCCCCATCGTCCAGCTGGTTGATATCCCCGATGTTGACCAAGAGAAGCAGAAAAATGTCGAGGTCTAGATTGACGATGCAAGCTGTGAGCGGAGTCAGCTGATCGGGAAGAGAGAACTTGATGTTCAGGTCCGCTCCATGGTCGATGAGGCTCTTGATGATGCTGAATGAATCCGGACATGGCTTTGTGAACGCTTGGTGGAGGGGCGTCGACCCGTCCTTGTCCGCGATGTTGGGGTTTGCACCCACATGGAGAAGTTCCTGTACGAGTGGGAGACTACCGTTGAAACACGCCAGCCACAAAGGGGTTTCTCCCCTGTAGGTCGAGGTATTCACATGAGCTCCGGCATTTACGAACGCATTAACGAGCTCGGCTATGAGATCTCCGTCCGGCGTGTTGATAAACCTGCATAAAAACATTTATGCCGTGGCGCCAATCACCGGACTTCGATGGTTGATGGTCGTCGGCCATTGGAGGAAGCAATGGACCATGTCTGGCGCGACACGGTGTGACTTTGCAGCATGCATTAGAGGGGAGAGTCCTTGGGGATCCTGCACCAGGTGAATGTCCCGGGCTCTAAAAGAATCGAGAAACTTTGCCAGCTTTGGGAGATCCCGGTTCATCCTCTTCTTTACTCCCCAGAGCCAGCCCCAGATGCTGTCTCTCCACGGATATGTGTCGAGATCAACCTCGTACATCAGGTCTTGCTCCACGAGCCCGACCAAATCAGCCGCATTTGCCGGTATGAGAGCAATTACGGGGGGTATGACTATGTAGGGCCGGTCGAAGGGGCCCTCCATGTACTGACACCAGGTCCTGTAAGGGCTGCAGTTGAAGAATTGTCGCAGTCGAGGTAGCACTTTCGCGCGCTTGTCTTCAGAAAGACGAAAATGTGCCCTCCAGTTGTGCGCTGCATAGTGATAGAATGGGTGGTCTTGTGAAAAATCCGGGTAGTCGAATCCTCGTTTGAATATTGGCTGCGAGAGATACTTGAGGCACAGCGAGGCCATGTTGGCATGCTGCTCCTCTTCGCTTATGTAGCAGCTGAAATGCAGGACGAAAGATTCGTGTACGGGGTAGACCTCGAAATCTTCAGACACCCTAATCAGCCGAGGACAACGGTGCATCAAGATTGTCTGGACGTCGAAGAACTTGAGCCGGGGGTTGTCGTGAAGACAGGCAAGGGCGTCGCGCACCACGAAGCTGTTGACAAAGCTCAACGTCCCGAGCATCATCATCAACGCAGAGAGCGCGCACTCCTCGTTTCCCACGCTCTGTAAAAGGGGCAGCAGGTCGTGGTCGTAGTATTGCCCCAGTTTCCTCGGGCACGGCAAGACCCTGTGGCTCATGGAGTAGCCGTACTCATGTTCTTTGGCGGTCGAAATCGCGTCCTCCGCGGAGTACTTGGCGAAGAGGAAGAAGGTCCCTGACTTCTCCTTGATCCACGCTGCCACGGCCTCTGGTGGTTCCTTTGTCGACTTGACTGTACTGACGTCCTGGACCATCTTGTCGACGTACGTGCTGATGTCACGGCGTATATCCTCGTTCTTCATCTGGATACGCGTGGCGCCTGCTGACGCCATGGCCGTGATCTCGTTGGGGGTGTACGTGAAGAAGAACTTGAATCTGATGGTCTCTCGGGGGTAAATCTGATTTGGCGGCAGCGGTGGTATGGTTCCCATGGGCAGAGGCGGGGATGAGCGAGCGACGGGGTGATCGACCAGAGAGGAGACCAGCTGGAGGAATTCTCTGGTGAAGTTGACATCGCATTCATCGATTCCATCAACGATCATGTAGACCGTCGTCACCTTGGCGGGTCCCTGGATTGGTTGGAGTCGGCTCATGAGGTCACGCAGGATGTTGACGAGCGATGCCATGCTGAACTTGCCGCCCTGATCGGGGTGTTGGTATTGCGGCCCCAGAGTGTCGAACCAGAGCGGGCGTAATCGAAATATTGACTTTATAAAATGCTCCAAAATAGGAGGTTTCTTGTTCCCCGTCGCGGCTACGTTGCAAAAGAATTGAAGAACGATATCGTCTGCTTGTCGAGACTCATTCCAGGAGAGATGGTTGGCTACAGACTTGGCTAAGTGGGTTTTACCGCAGCCCGCATTACCATAGACGTAGAAGTCCTCGGTTGAGTTTGACTTGGACCAGTCAAGGAAGTACGGATGTGTTTGTATCCAGAGGCAAGTTCCTGGCATGGGGTTGATGTCGTGTCCCAGATGGGCATCGTCCCAGTCGCCAAAGGAATCCACAAACCTATCTCGTCGCTCCTTGGCATAATCTGGGGAAGGATTAGAGCGAGTCAATAGGGTAGATTGAAGCAAAAGACTTACCGGTGCTCTTTTGTCTCAGCCATAGCTGGAATGGACTTCCGTTTCGGTTTCGTGGAGGTGGTGATATCGTCACGGAGCGGATCGGCGGGCCCGGTTCGATCGGCGTGCCTAAAACCATGTTAAATCTGTCGCTATTCTTCCCCTGTCATCAAAATCGCTTACCCGGGTCTGGTGATGGGGGCCTCGGACTGGGCGTTCTGCGATGTGACAGCGGCGGAGGCGGAAAGAAGACCCTTTTGGATGTGTCCATGGAGCTCTTTCCCATCATCTCTGCGATTTGTTCTACGAGTTGGAGGTATATTCTGTCTGAAGGCGAAGGGAACTTGGTCAGCTGGAAATGGTTGCAGTCTACTGTGAAGCTTTTGCTTTGTGGGCACGCGAGCTCCGCTCGTTTCTTCGGTACAACCTAGCTCTAGGTCAGAACGTGCGTAGAGGCCTCGGATGAACCGAATTCTCACCAGCGTCTTATGGGACTCAGTGCCGTCTAATGAGAACTCGACGCGTCTTGTCGCAATGAAATTTAGGATGTCAATCCCGGAAGGTATCCTGTCGAGGAATGATGCATTGACTTGCCGAATGGTGTCGGCGTATTGTCTCGTCTCGTCCCAAGATGGCTTCAGCGAGCCTTTCTGGAGACTGAGGGCCGCAATCGTCTTCACTGCTTTGAGGACTCCTTCAGAGTCAGTTTCGTGATGGACTGTATCCAAGAAGATGATTCCGGATATTGAGTCCCTGAGGTTAAAGAACTCTGGGCAACTCAACGAAAGAATTATAGCCTGATGGTTGTCAGTCTTACGGAACTTTCTAACAGACGCCCGTGGTGAACCTTTTTGACAATGACACCCCCGATGCCATGTGCTATGAAGACAGTCGGTCCTCCCTTGAAACGGTTAGCTAGAATACGGACAAAAGTGGCGTCTAGCAAAGACGCACGCCGTTGACGCTGTACCCCGACAACATCATCGTCAGAAGCTCGTTTGCATGTAGTGCAATACTCGCGGGCGTCATGTTCACCGAGGGCTCAGAGTTGAAGCCATACGTCCATACCCGCGCCGAGTTCTGGTAGCTGCCGAGAAACTCGGGGTCGGATATCCACGTCTTCCCGGACTCGTCATGATGCCAGGTCGTCTTGGGAGATCCCCCGATATCGTGGACGCATATGAGGCTGTTCGAGGTCAGCTTAACGGAGACTCACGGCCGGGATATGCCCACGTACTTGACAAGAGGTCGCCATCTCGGCGGAATGGGGCTGAAACTCGGAGGATACACAACCTCCAAGCTTGGAATGATCATGGTGAAAACTCGACGCGTCGAGACTTGGCACGCGCCCAGCTGCCTGTCGTCAGCTTGTCCGAGGTCCTCTTCCCTCCCAAAAAAAGAAGAGAACACGCCTCGCCTCGAGTCAATGATTGTGAAGAGTCAAAATTTCATCCGTCGGCAACATAACTTGACTGCCCAGATTAGGCTGCCGCGCCGGCCTAGCTCTCATGATGACATGCAGAGGAACAGGCGGCGGCCTCATCTGAGGAGTTAATGTCGCTGCTAGGGCTGATCGATTGGATGCTGGCGCCACGCACGCCTGCAGCTTCTTAGCTCCGGGGACGGGATCCCGTTACGGCCCCCAAACTGGGAAAGGCGCGCGGGCTTCTCCTCAGTGACTCTGCTGCTTATGACCTGCATTGCCAGCGCAGCACCGGTCAGCCCGACCTTTCGCTGCGGCTGAACCCTTGCTCTCCGTACGACCCTTTTCCATGTTAGGTCCTTGTTTATTTGTCCCATCAACCCGGGGCTTACTATTCCGGCTTACGGACAGCTGCAGACTGTGTTTTGCATGGGTCCCTCGAGATGTCTTTGACATTTTCAGAGCGACACGTCTGGAAGCGTACGAATGGTCATATTCTTTACTTGTAGAGTCTCATAGACAACATGTGCCCAACCTTTTCGTTCCTACATAACTGGTCATCGTACTGGGGGAGTTTCGCAGAGTCCTCTGACACTGTCTCGCAAGACACTGAACGGATTGATCAATCTGCTGCATCGCGAAAACTAACATCATCGCTAAGGAGGAAGCTCTGAAGAGCAGTGGCAAGTGTTGCCCGAATGTTAGCCAGGATCGTCTTTCTAGGGAACCACGTAAAGCTTTTGAGTTCCGATTTCTCCAACCTCTTTAAGACGGACGTACCTTATTTACCCAGACATTTCTTTTTTCAAAAGTTCACTAAAAATGTCCGAATCTACTTACTCAGATGAGTATTACAATTTCGGACTCGGGGGCAGTAGATCGATCCTGTGATCCCTCACGAGAACTCAGTATAAAACCTCGACCCCCAACAGATCCATGCCCAACACGGAGGCAAACATCGCAGTACCGGTCCACTTCAGAGGAGGGACAGATATCTAGCACGCCAGGAATCCCCAAGCGGGGATGATGCGCAAGTCATGGCCGTCTGGTATCTGCCCGGAGGATCCCTCCAAACCCAACCCACATCCACTTTTGCCTCCGTCTTCTCTCAATTCTCAAAGTCTTACACCTATTCAAAGGAGAGATACGAGGCCGACAGAGAAAAGTGACTGAAGGATCACGACCACGATCCCCAGCCTAACAATAATAGTCATTCACATGAGATAGAAAGCGGAAAAAACGGACAAAGTGAGAGCAATTCGCCATTCTATTCGTGACTAACTACCTCAATGCCAACTAATCCTCCCTCCAAAAATCGGAGACGTGAAAAGAACGCCCGCGCCGAGATATGCCTGTCCACTCTATTTCCAACACCCCAAAGCAGTTCTTTTATAACGACCAGATACGAAGCGCGTCATGTTCATGTTTGCGGGCTTTGGTTGTTTCATTTTTAGATAAAACCCCTCCTTGGTGACATGTCTCTAGTGGTTTGCACCCTTCTGCCTTTTCCTAAATTTGGTCCGGTTCTTCTCCCGTGTCTAGATCTTTATACCCATTGTAATCCATCTTTCAGAAATACGTACCCACGAGGCAGGTGCTTTTTTGATTGGTGCGGTTTTCTTTTTAGACGACGTGCTTGACGCCGTTGGTCAGCTTGGCGGCCGCGAGCTGCTCCTTGATGACCTGGTCCAGGCATCCGGCGCTGGCGGCGATGAAGCCGAGGTACGGTCTCTGCGGCTGGTGTCAGCGATGGCTGATATACGGACAGGAGGGGCACCTACGCTGGGGTTGAGGACCTTGGACTGGTACTCGGCGTGGAACTGGGTTCCTGCAAGCTGTTAGCATCTGCACGTACATCATGCAGATCAGGGGCGGTGACGTACCAACGAAGTAAGGGTGGTTCTTGAGCTCGAAAATCTCCATACGCTCGCCCGTCTCGTCCTTGCCGATGAAGTTGAGGCCGGCCTCAGTGAGCTTCTCGACGTACGCGGGGTTGGCCTCGTAGCGGTGGCGGTGTCTCTCCTCCACCGACTCGGCCTCGCCGTACAGCGCGCGCAGCTTGGACCACTCGCTGCCGGGCTGGAACTCGGTAGGGCGCAGGCCGAGGCGCATGGTGCCGCCCAGGTTGTTGCGGTTCAGTTCGGGCATGTAGATGACAACCTTGTCCTCGGCCTGGCCGTCGAACTCCTCGGACGTAGCTTTGGGCACGTTGAGGAAGTCACGGGCGTATTGAATGATGGCGGTCTGGAAACCCAGGCAGACACCGAGGAACGGCGTGCCGTTCTCGCGGGCCCACTTGGAAACCTTCATCATACCCTCGGTTCCTCTGGTACCGAAGCCGCCGGGGACGATGATGCCGGAGGCGGTGCAGACCGAGTGCCAGGCCTTGTGGTACTGAGCCTGGTCCTCAGACTTGGCCTTGGGCTCGAGGTGCTCGGCGTCGACCCAGATGATGTTGAGCTTCTTGCGCAGGTGCATCGAGGAGTGCTCCAGAGCCTTGACGACGGAAAGGTAGGCGTCCTGGCACTGAACGTACTTGCCGACGAGGGCGATGTTGAGCTCGCCCTCGTACGGCCGGCTAACGACGGAAGTCCACGTCTTCCACAGAGCCTCGCCCTCGGCGATGCGGGACTGGGGAATGGAAAGCGCGTCGAGGTTGACGGCCTTGCGGAGCCAAGGGATGAGGTTTTGCTCGCTCAGGAGAAGAGGGACCTGGTAAATGGTGGGCATGTCACGCACCACCAGCACCTGGGGAACGTCGACCTGGCAGAGAAGGGCGATCTTGCGGATCGTGGGCTCCATGAGCGGCTGCTCACAACGGCAGGCAATCTGGAGACGTCAGGGATGTGAGTGATACTGGAAGGGTGATCATCCTACCAGATCGGGAATGAGGCCGTAACTGCGGACCGTCTTCACGGCATGCTGTGTGGGCTTCGTCTTCTGCTCACCGTGGATGGTGGGAACGTAGGAGACGTGGATCTGGATGAAGTTGCCGCTTCCTGCTCTGTGGCGCACTGTTCAGGGGTCAGAAATGGGGTCGTCAGAGGGACAGCAGAAGGGTACGAACATTGAGTCAATGCCTCGACGTAGGGCATCTGGGTGTTGTTAGCGAGTGCCCAGGGTACCCATTTCAAGCCCGATTACGCTCTGGGAACATCACATACGCTCTCAATATCACCAACAGTGCCTCTGGGATCGGATTAGCCTCGAACTGGTAGCACTTGGGCGGCGTTGGCATCGAGACGGGCGTCAAAACGCATCTTCCGACGGTACCAAGGCCAAGGCGGAAAAGGGAAACGTACCCAAGCTCGATAATGCAGACATCGGGCTCCTCGCCCGAGTCGTCGGTGGGGATCTTGGCCACGCGCTCAATCCAGTCCTGGATGGCGTCGGTGACGTGGGGGACACTGGGACAATGTCAGCGGCCGTGAAACCAACCCGCAGCAGCTCGCTCGGTCGTGAAAAACATACACCTGAACCGTCTTTCCGAGGTAGTCGCCGCGGCGCTCCTTGTCGATGACGTGGCGGTACACCTTGCCGGTGGTGATGTTGTGCTCGCCCGTCAGACGGATAGCCAGATAGCGCTCGTAGTTGCCCAGGTCTGTGTTTGCGAGCCTCCGAGTCAGAGACTTGCGATTGATGGGATGGCGCCCGCAGTTCCTCTCCTCAGAGGAAGAAGGCAGAAGCCGTCGTTTCTCCTAGGAAGTTCACCTACCAAGATCGACCTCCATGCCATCTTGCAACTGCACACAGTTAGCGTCTTCTGTCAATAGTTGGTTCTGGTGCATGTCCTGGCCTGTCGTCTCATGAGTCCCTTCGGGATACATGAGACGAAATGAGAGCACTTGCCCCCCGCATTCAGGAACAGAGGAAACAGCAATTCTGGGTTGTCAAATACGAACCACAAAGCATTCGCCGTGCTCGGCGGGGGCCATGAGACCGGCATCGACCTGCACATCACCGTCAGCCACGGCAAGTTTCACACAGAATGTGGGGTTCAGGGGGCGGAGGGGTTCACTCACCGACAGGTACGGGTCGATCTTGATGCTTGTGACTCTCAGTCCAAGGGTCTTGAGGAGCTGTCCATGGCGTCAGGTCAGCAAAGCGGTGTCGTTCAAGGGCGGCTGCGTGTCTATGTGTGTCCATGTGTGTCCATGTGTGTTGATATCCGGCCAAATCGATAAGGAAATTTCAGCAGGGGGTGGAGACACACCAGACCCGTGGACGAGGCGATGATGCCCTTGCCCACTCCGGAGATGACACCGCCTGAGACGAGAACGTAACGCATGATGGCTGGCGGAATTTCTTCAGCAACGAGACAATAACAGCAAGAGGCGTCTTCGGGATCGATGCGTTGGCGGGGTGCTCGTCGTCGTCGTCGGGGGTGAACTTTTCTCGTGCTTGACTCTATGGAGGGGGAGGGGAGGGAAGGAAGAGAGTCAAGACAAAGGCGGCACGCGAACGCGGTCGGAGGTAAAGAAATTTTTGGTTATCGATAACGCATAACTGGAGGGGACCCGGCAGGGAACCTGGAAGTCGGGGTGGTGGCCCTTGCGTCGCGTAAAGTGGATTTGCAGCCTGGGTCACGTGCAGTGGGCTTCACCGAGCTCACCGAAGGTCGTCTTGTCTTCACCGAGGGCACGGTCGAAGAAGAAAGCAGATCAGATTCTCAAGTACCTATCTCAAGTACACATATAGGCATACTACCAGCATTCCGTTCCAGATGAGCCTCAAATGCATGCCTCCACGGCTTTCTTCATTAACCTGCACTACTAGTAGGCATGTGTTGGCTGACATGACCCATTAGCAACATGTCAACGTCGACGATCAACTCACAAGTACCTGCAGCCACTCAAAGTCAGGAACTCTTGGACAACGACGCATCTTCATCAACCACCTTGCATGGCCCAGCATCGTCCTCCTTGACAGGAAAGGCACGGCGGAGAGGGGTAGAAGCTGCACAAAGGCAGCAGAGCCGAGCTTGATCCATTATTCGTCCTTGCAAGGCTGATGATGTCTGACACATTCAGCCACCTTCAAGCGCTCAATAACACGAAAGACGAGTGAGCAGAGGCGAGAAGCGACAACTTGCTTGTCTGACATTGATCATGCTGAAAATCCCCGTATGCAGTAGAAAACAGGGGACGGCGGGAATCTCACTCCTCGACCAACATCGGGCATCCCATCCAGGTGGACGGCGGCGTGGAAGGTCTGTGCTCCACTGCTTCTGCTTCTGTGGGGCCGACGTTTGCGCTAGAGGACGTCCACTAAAAACAGCCCAGTGCAAATTGGTAAATGGTCACAGGGCGGGCGTGCAAGGAACAGTGCCACAGAGCGAGCCAAAATGGGGGTGGGGATGGATGCAGGAGGCAGGTCCGAAGACAACGGGATGGGACTCGAGGCGGTCGACTCGACGAACTCTGCCCAAGGTACCTTGGTGGTGATGGCATGCAATGCAGCCCAGGCCCCGAAGCACGAGGCAAACTCAGTCCCCCTACCCTTTCTGCACCACGTTTGGCCCTGTCTTGAGACGGTTCTTCCGTCTTCAGAAGCTTTCCCCACGACAAACAGGATCAGCACCAGCACCGCTGTGGCATCTTGGGGGTTGAGGTGAGGCAGTGGTGGGTCGAGATCGAGCATGGCCGGACGCGCAGCGAAGCGAAAGAAAGATTTGGCGGCTGGTCAGATTTGAACCGGGCCCTCGGAGGTGGTCTGGCGTGGCCTGTCTGGCTGCTCTTGGACAGATCGGCATCCACCAGGAGACGGCTATCGCCATCACGGCTTGTTTCAGGAAGTGCTCAGAATGTCGAAGCCCTTCCTTGCACTGTGACGAGATATTTCTTAATGCCACGCGTTTGTGAATCGTTGCCGCCGTGCCCATGCCATTGACTCTGTGGTGGCCGGGTTGATGAGAGGGGTCGTCAGACTGTGAGTGAGGGTGGGAGGTCCGGCATCTTGGATGCTTGGCCACGGCACCAAGGGTGGGGAGGAATGGCATCCATCCAGGCGTGCGTCCGAATCGGCTCAAGCGGTGAAGCCCGCACGCAGCGAAACAGGTCGTCGTCGACTGGCTACGAAGAAACAGTCATTGTTGGCGACGAGGGTCGTAATACAGGTCTCGTCGAGCCGGAGGCACTGCCCAGGGATGCCTTCCATCGCGGAGCAGCAGAGCCTGAGCCGGTACATAGTAGGACATTCGTAGCCTGATGGGAGGCAAACGCTGTGATGAGTTGCCAGTGGTGGGACACACGAGAGCGCTGCTGGAGCGTACGCCGTAGGGACTGGAGTATGCGTCTCGTCTCTCGTCCCATCATCTCCCGGATGGGGCCGGTGCTGGGCTTGGTGACATGCACGGATGGAGACAACCTTCCTTGCCCATAGCGCGCGAGGCATGGCAATGTTAAATACCTACCTGACCTTGCCTCACCTTGCCTCGTGCTGCGTGGCAGGTGGTATGGATGGATGGATAGCCGAGAGAGCAGCGATACGATACGGGCCCATCCATGGGAATCCAGGCAGATGAAGGTGTTGAGGCACATCCATTCCACCCACCAAGCAAATGAGACAAGAAAAGGTAAAAAAGAAGAGGACCGAAAAGCCACCCAGGCCGTCCGTCAGCCATCAGCATCTAGCAGCCAGCCAGCGTGGCAAAGCCGTGCGCCTGAACGGAACGGGGGGGCGTGAGGCCAAGGACGTGGATGTGGACGAGGACAGCGGGGAGAGCGACGAGATGAGATGAGGCACAAGTCGCTTACGGCAGCAATGCTCGGGGAGTTGGCGAGGGGGATGTTTTTCGTAATAAAACGGGGAAAGGGGGCAGGCGTGGACATTGCGCCGGGTGAAGCGAGGGAAAAGAATTAAGACGACGAGATCAATTGGCAGGGGGGACGAGCACTGGGAGTGATGTGAATATCTTAGGTAGGTAGGTACCTTACATTATCCAGGTGCGGGAAGGTGCCTCTGGTACACAGTACACCGCGAGGGGCAGGAAGGAGGGGAGGGGCAGCGCTTGCTGTGCCATGCAATGCCACGCCTCTAGCCAACGCCTCTGTCCATTCCCAGGGAAAAGCTGAAGAGACGGACGAGACGAGAGACCGAATCGGGGTGGCCTCGTGGCACCAGAGTCTCTTGAAAGATCCAAACCTGCCGCCAATTCTAAATCCACAAAAAGCAGGCGCCAGGGACGGGAGGAAGGAAGGGGTCATTGGGGTGCCTGCCGTTGCCGCTGAGTACACGGCAGGCGCTGCGCACTGCGGCACTGTGAGGCAGGGACAGGCACACACTGTACGGTGGTAATGGAGGTTGCTGCCAAATGGACACAGGCAGGAAGGAGGAGGAGGAGGAGGCAGGTACCTCTTGCCATGTATCCGTCTTCACATAAATCGCCCAGCGTGCCCCCGTTCCTCTCCTCTTTCTCTCACTTTTTCCCTCACTTTCCTGCTGCCTCCCCTCGTGCCCTTCTGCTGTTGTTTTCGAGTCCTGGCTCCTTCTCGGTCCTGCGTTGCTGCGTATTCGCCGACTTGCTCGCTGCCATTTTTCGGATTTACTGACCTGGAAACGGTACCTCGACCTGGGCCTCACCACCGTTTTCCCACCGTCGGGTGCGTGTAAGTCCCAGCGACCGCGACTCAGCCAACGACAGAACGGCGCGACCGCATCTCAAAAATGACCGCAGAGGCGACAGACAGCACTCTCGAGGCGTGAGCGAAAATCACCAGAATCCTCGCCTTCGCAGGAGCACGTCGACCCGGAGGACGGCCAGGCCAGAGGAGAGGGCAGACTCCCTCCACAAAGGGTCGAAACAGTCCTGGGCTGGGCTTGGGCTGGCTGGGGCCACTTCGACGGACGGGGGTCGACCAGGGTGCTTTGCCGTCTCTGGTCAGCGTCTCCATCCATCGGTTACGGTGACTGGCCAGACCGTCCGGCCTCACGCAAGTCAGTGTCCCTCCGGCCGCCAGCACCCAGGGAAAAAAGCAAGCCAAAAAGGCGAAGAAAAGCGAGCCAATTCCAAGCCCAGGCGAACCCGGAAACCCAAGCAGCATAGGGCGCCAAAGAGGACACCAAAGGACGGACCATGCGAGCGCAGGCACGACCCAAGAGGCTTCCAGGACCAGCCATGCGGGCCATTACCATGACGGGGCCGGCACCGGGCCAGGCCAAACCACGCCAGACATGGGATCCCGCCAACAAATGACGAAACAAACCCTGAGAACAGCCCGGGCCCTACCTGCCTGGCCTTGCCTTGCGTTGCCGCGACACAGTATTATTCTCCCGTCCCAAGACCCAAGACCTAAGACCACCCAAAGCCGACATGCTTGACGACTCTTTGTCTCGATTCTTTGCGGCCGGCGACCGAGGGGGTTGAGACACCATCCCTCGTGGCCCACCTGCAGTGTCAACACTTCCTACGGCGGCAGAAGAATGGCCTGCGTGGTTGGTCATCACTGACACCGGGGTTGGGCGATTCGGACGGGGGGTGGGTGGCCGCTTCGACGTGAGCCATGTCACTGGGAAGGATGCGCCTTTACCGCATTTGCTTCTATCGGGCTTCATTGGCGGGGCATCCTGCAGCAGTCAACCATGGACAACGAACGACAGCGGCAGTCTTCAGATGCAGCATTTATTACTCGCACGAGGACAGCCAGAATCGGGCGCCAATTCGTCTGCTCTACTCCTCTCGAGCCGCCTGCTCAACGAGACCATGGAAGCCGTCATTTTGCACCCATCGGTCTTGTCCCCGAGATCTGCACCGGCAAGGACCTCCCCACTTACACCAGAGGTTGTGTTCGACAACCCCCCTGCGGACGACGATTGGGGTTCTCACGGGTAGTCGTCACCTCACATCGGTCTGCGATGTGTGACAGGCTGCCAACTTCGCATCGCCCCGTGCCAGACTGCATGGGCACGGCACACTTTATCGGCAATAATCATACAAACCTTTTGCGGACGCGCCTGCACGCCACTTGCCACGCCTCCAGATTTCACGTCGGCTTTCGTTTCGTTACACAGCTGTACGACGTGTATCACATCGGAGCATCCGGGTACGATCTCTATCTATGACCATGGCAAGTCTGGTCTGTCAGATTTTCTTTTATGGTCACTGGCGCTGCTGTTCTTTGGTTCAATCGTTTCAACTGCAGAAGCGACCTATGCCATCAGGGACTTTCTTCTGTCCGCCCATCCCAGGCATCAAGACCAAGTGGTCGGCATCGTCGGGCTTGTCGATGGCTTCCGCCGAGTGGCTGGAGGCCGGCCTTGCTTGTGAAGCAAGTGCTTGAAAGAGGGTCAGCTCAGACGGTGGGTGGCGCCAGGGAAGCATTGCTTCGTTCCATGGCTTCGCTCCATGGCTGTCATTTGGATGGATGCTCGTTACCCGGTCTCATTCATCGTGGTCTCTTTGGCTTCACGGCGAACCTCCCCGCGTCTCCCCGGATTTACTCATTCGCAGTGCCATTGTGTTTGCGTGCTGGAATGACGGGCCCCAGGCCCTTTCACTCTGACAGGGGCGCAACGGCACGATCCACGGACACATTTGACAAGGGAATTTCCTATGGCACCGAACAGCGTCGCCAGCCATCCAAGAGCATTCCGGGAGGGGTGTCAAGCTTGTTCAACACGGAGGGAATGGAACGGTGTCACACGGCATTACTTCGGGAGACGGCTGACCACATGGGACGAGGCTGGTGATTGGATCAGAGGGCCGTCGACATGGCGAGCGGACGAGGGGCGGGCGAGGGTGGACCGACGACGACCCGACGACGATGGCTGCTGCCTCCATTCTGTGCGCGAGAAGAGGCTGGATGGCGGGCCGGGATGAGGCGCAGTACGCGGATGCTATTGGGTGGATCCCAATCTGGTAGAGGAATCGTGCAAATGGGAAGGAAATGCTAACAGCAGTCCCACATCAACCTATTGCAGCACTAACTTCATGATCTGATTGGACGGTCGGCTCCATCCGGCTCTCGGCTACACAAGGCCCAGGGGCGGCTAGGCCGCAAACGGACAAGTGGCGCGTCTGGGAGCATTTGCGCGGGGCGGGCGTTGAAACCAATGAAGCAGCAGCACAGCCCCCGGGCGGCGACTCGGCTCGCTGAGGTGATGGAGCGACTCGCCAGCACAGAAGTTGGGAAAGAGACTCGCGCGTCGACGGTCGCAGACTCGCCTGTTCATCCACCAGTTCCAGCTTCAGCTGCAGCAGCGCGCCGATTGCCCACCTCACCTCACCTCGCCTCGCCCTGACCTGACTCTCCTACCTTACCTTACTCTGCGACGTGCCCGTCTCGCCGGCCTTAGGTAAGACCAGGCCGCCCGCAGCCTCTCTCATTGCTCGTTGCTCATTGCTGGCCGGTCCCATCGCTCTGCTTCTCTCGTTGTTCTGCTCCGTTCGTTCAGTCCTGTCCTGTCCTGCCCCGACCCGAGCTGCTCTGCTCCTGTCTCCCTCCGCCGCCGCCCCGAAAGTCGTACCCTTTTTTCCAATCCTCGCACCCCCATCCCGATCACCCCCGGGCCGCCGATAAAGTTGTAGGTTCTATTTTAATTCTCTCGTGACCTGCATTTGATGCTATTGCGCTGGCTTTTGATGGCTGAGGGCCGACGAAGTTGATGCCGCTGCGGTGGATGCGCGAGTTCGCGATTGCCGCACTGCAGCCAGCGTCGCTGCCTCTGCCTCTCTCTCTCTGCCTTTTTTTTTCATTCCTTATTCCCTGCGCACCCATCCCCAGACTGGACAGACACGGCAGGCACCATCCGGGAAAGTATCAAAAACAGTTCTTTCCTTGGAGGATGCGACTCGGGTTGTTGTTGCCAAACTCCCGTTGTGCCTGCCGAGTCTGTGTCGCGCCTTCCTTGGGGGCCCGGTCTCTCCTTCCTCCACCTGCTTCCCTACCCTTTTTTTTTTTTTTTCCCCCTTCCATCCACTGCCTTTCGCCCCTCCTCCCTCTGCCAGTCGCTGCCTGCCTGCCTGCCTCTGGTCCTTCCTTCCCACTGTCGTCGCCCCCCCGAAAAGGCCAGGCACCGCCCGGTCCTTCCTTCCCCCAACCCGGCCGCCAGTCCCAGCCAAAGCACCAAAAGCGGCCGCTCCACTCCTGATTTCCCACACGCACACCCGCTACTCGCTCGCTCGCTCCCCCCCAGCCCAGCCAGCCCAGCCCAGTCCAGCACCAAGGCACCACCACGTCCACGTCCACGTCCACGTCCACCACACAAACCGCGACGCGCGCGACAAGTCTGCATCGCGACCAGCCCGCTGCCGTGTCACTGCCCATCCCATCTCATCCGTCTGCCGCTCCATCTCGATGCACCTCGCCCCTCTCCGATCCCGTCGCTGACTTTGTGCAAGTAATCGCTCGATGGGTCGCTCGCGCGGACCACAGCCATGAGCACCTGGATGAACGAGGCCGCGGTCCCCAACCACAATGGCAACGGCTTCCCTCACATGAACGATCCCAATGCTGCCGGAGCCATGATGGATCCCGCAGCCTTCATGGGCAGCCCGGCCCATTTCAATCCGGCCCAGTTCGCCAATCCCCAGCAGGCCCAGCAGCAGCAGCAGCAGCAACAGCAGCAGCAGGCCCAGCAGATGGCCGCCATGCAGAACGGCCAGATGCGCAACGCCTCTCCGTCATCCTTCCAGAACCCCGTCTATCAAACCAACTCCGTCATTCCGTCCAAGAGGCCCCGTCCTCGCGAAGACAGCCTCGCCGGCTCGCCGCGCCAGAACCCCGGCATGCTGCCGACCTCGCGCTCCGAGACGCCTCAAACCTTCCCCGGCTATCAGGGCGGCATGCCGCAACAGGCCCAAGGCCAGCCGTCGCCCTATCCTCATCTCCAAGCGAACGGCTCCGCGAACGCGACACCCTCTCCGATCATGGCGAACCAGCTTCGCCCCGGCAGCGTGCCTCAGCGGGTTGCGACCGCCTCGCCGCATCCTTTCTCCCCCGGCGCGCAGCAGTTCGCCCCCCAAGCATCGCCGAATCCATCCGAGCACAGCACCCCTCAGCCGAACCCGTACATGCAAAACGTCCCCAACATGCCGCCGGGCTTCAACCCCAACTTCACGCCGACCCAACAATCGCCTGCGCGCCCGTCCCCCAACCCGAACGCCATGGGCTCTGGCATGATGCCCCAGCAGATGGGGCAGATGCCGCAACACATGGGTCAGATGCCAAACCAGATGCTGCCTCCCAACATGCAGCCGCGAAACCCGATGGAGCAGCAGCAGATGGCTGCCTACCAGGCGCGCCTCCAAAAACAATTACAACAAGGCAACATGCAGGGGATGCAGAACATGCAGAATATGCAAAACATGCAAAATATGCAGATGGCAGCCCAGATGCAGGCTCAGAACATGGCCCAGGGTCGTGGCATGATGCCGAAGCAGCCCATGCCGATGCCGAATGGCCAGATGCCTCCTGGTGCCATGCGCCCCCAGCAGCAGCAGCGCCCGATGCCGCGTACCGATCCCGAACAGTTCATGAAGAGCCTGACCACGTTTATGACGGCCAAAGGCCTTCAGCTCGACGCCAGCCCCATCATCGCCAACCGTCCCGTCAACCTACTGACGCTGTTCCAAGCTGTGCAAGGGAAAGGAGGCTACAAACCGACGACAGCGGGTAACCAATGGCCTCATGTTTCCAACAGTATTGGATTCCACCCGGGACAAATACCGCCGGCGCCGCAGGCACTGAAAGAAATATACGAAAGGAATCTGCTCAGGTTCGAGGAGGCATGGGTCGCCCAGACGAATCGACAACGCATGATGCAACAGCAGCAGCAGCAGCAGCAGGGCATGCCCAACCAGCCCATGCCTGGCCAGCAACCGCAAGGAACACCTACGAAGCAAATGTCTCCCCAAGGGCAGATGCCTCCGCAACAGATGATGCCACAAGGCCAGCCGAATATGCCCCCCCAGGCTCAGACTCCCGTTAAGCGCGGATCAGTCGGAGGCCAGCCGCCAGCTGTGAACGGCTTTCAAACTCCTCAAGCACCCGGTCAACATACTCCCGTGAATGCGCCACAAGGCCACATGCGGAACAGTCTGTCGCGGAGCGTCGAACCGACACCAGGCCATCCCAACGCGTTTCCCGCAGCGTCTCCTGCGTCCGCCAAGGCTGGCGGCATGCCCATGCCGGCACCCCCGGGCATTGAACAGAATCCCATGGCTGCTTCCATCAAGCCCCGTATGCTGCGACTCGCCCAAGAATCCGACGAATACACACCAAGCGCTCGTCCTCTCGAGACCTATGGCGGTATCAACATTCGCGCTTTCGATCTTAAGGGATTGGAGCTGCAGGGTTTGAAGCCAGATATTCCGCCGCCCTTTGAGTTGGGATACGTTGACCTGCACGCGCTCACACGAAGCTTAGAGTGTGGCATTCACGGTGAAGTACGCCTTGCGCTCGACACCCTCGCGACTGTGACGGCGACACAGCACCAGGCCTTGCACATTCACCTCAAGTACTGCGAAGAGCTTATCGAGGCGCTGCTGGAGTGTGCAGAGGAACAGTTGGATCTTCTCGTGGAGAACACGGAAGAGTCTTCGGCAGACATACAACTCACGCCGTATGAGGACGTTGCGCGCGCCTGCTGGACGGAGAAGATGGGTGTGAAGGATATTCCGAAATTCGGCTCACCCGAGTATGAGCTTGACAGAGCCGTGGACCGATTTTCCTGCGTCATCACTATCCTCCGTAACCTGTCCTTCCCTGAGGCCGCAAACGAGAACCACATGGTGCTTGGCGACGAGCTAGTCATCAAATTCCTTTGCGTCGTCATCAGGTATCTTGGAACGCGCAGCATGCTGTTCCGGACGCACGCGAACACGCTTGAGTTTATGAAGGACGCCATCATTTTGTTGTCCAACATTGCGGGCGCGGTTGAGATCCCCGGCCGGGAACAAGCGCTCTGCCTGTTGCATTTCTTGTTGGCGTTCGCACCGGCGCCGGGCCCGACCGTCGTGGACGACAAACTCTACTTCCCGCCACACCAAGTGGGTGTGCACACCTACACATTCCACGCAGTCGATGCCTTGGCTAGGTTCCTTGCCAGAGACGAGCCCAACCGGACACATTACAAGACAATCTTCGCCATGGACGCGAGCAGCAACCCGCCCTACGACTTGCTCACACGGGCGTTCGCTCTCTCTACGACTGTGATACCGATCCAAACTCCCGAGTCTGCGGTGGCGCATATGGAGGCTCCCGAGAGGTTCTTCAGACAGGTCGAGGATCGCAAACCATGGATCATGCAGGGTTTCCTGGCAGCGGACATCATCGCTTCCCTCGCACCCGGTCACGAAACGGGCATTGCCAAGTCGTGGCTCTCCAGCGGTAACGGGTTTGCCCAGAGCCTGTATCACTTTGTGCAGGTTCTGGGAGCACAATTCGAGCAGCCATGGCAGACACGAAGCGGTCAAGGCGACCCAGCGGGCCGGGATACCAGCCTTGTGTACATCGCCACCTGCGGCATTTCCACACTTCGCCGGCTGGCGGAGAAGGCCCGGGATCCGAACGACCCCAAGTCGACGCTGCCTGCCGACGCGTTACCGTCAGAGGAGAGTCTGTTCAAGATGATGCTGATGCGGTCGCCCGAGTGGACCAAAGACGGTGTGATCAGGAACCTTACAGCGTACGCAGCGTTGGATTGTTAGAATTTTGGTGTTACGACTTTTAGGATTATGCATGGCATAGACACGGAGTCGGATTGCGTTTGTTTGGGGGAGCTCTGCTGATACCAGATGAGTGTTGTGTGGAGGTATCCAAGCCGGTGTCGCCGGTTGACAGCGACACGCTTATCACGGCGCGGATGTGTATAAGTGCTTTAACCCAAAAAAGAGACGGAAGAGTGAAGGGAGTTACCGGGAGCATGGAGCGGGCTGCTTGACAGGAGCCATTCTTTCATAGGTGTATATATGACGCGACAATGCAAGAATACCTCCAAATGGACTTGTGTAGCTCGGTTGTGACGTCGATCCACCGTCTCAAGACTGCGTGCCCTCGTTTTGAGGACTAGTGGTACATGTTGGCTGTAAAGGTAGGTAGGTAGGTAGCTTGGTATGACATGATATTTTCTACCCTTGACCTGCTCGCTGGCAACGGCCAAGCCTTGCTTTTGTTTTCTCCATCCGTATGATACATTGGTTGATTATACAAGCTGCCTCGCAGTCTGGACCATTCCCTCGCATCTTGCTCATGCCGTCGGCGTCGTCTTCTCCGCCTTGGGGGCCTTGGGGTCGCCCAATGTGGCGATCAGCCACTCGTGGATCTTTTCCACGTGGAAGCCCTGAAGTAGTAGGATTGTCAGCCAGATGAATTCAGAACGACAAGGAGAGTCCTTGAACTTTCTCCCCCAAGCCGGAGGTCGGGTCCGATGGGAACGCACCTTGATCTGAACGTGCCGCGTCACCGGGTTGATCTTGATCTCCTCCCGAGTCAGGCCGAGGAGCTCGGCGAGGTCGCTGGCGAAGACCCTGGTGTCGCCCTCGATCTTCTTGATGAGGGTGAACTTGGACGAGCCGGCGGCCTTGGTGCGTTTGTAGACGGGGTACTGGTTGGAGGCCGTCAGGCCGACAATGTACGGCTTGGGCGTCTGGGCGGCGGAGGGTGTCTTGGGCTCCGCGGCGGGCGTGGGTGTTGTCGTCGTCGCCGTCGTCGTCGAGGTGGAGGAGAGGCGTATCGAGGGGAGGAAGGCGGCGGTTCTGGGGGCGGAGAGGAGGGTTGGCCTGAAGGCCATTCTTGTGAGTGCTGTGCGCATGATGGCGGATATAGAGGACTCGAGTTGGGCGGTTTGCCGGAGGGGAGGATGGCTGTCGTCGAAGTGGCGGCGCTGTGCTGCTGGGTCGTCGACTGCACAGCTGGGGACGGTCTTCAGAGGTTTCGCTGAAGGGATTCGCGCCGGCTGAAGCTCGGGACAACTCGCGTCTGTCCGCGGGCCCCACTCTGCTCTCACCTTAGATAATCGGGGGGACTAGCCGCACGGACCACAGTACCGGCAAGGTGAATTAGGCGGGAGCGGCAAAACCCCGGCACGCAGAAACCCCCCACCAATCTGCCCTTTGGCGAAAATGCCCAAAACTCTTTTGCCCCTCTCGCCGGAGAAAACAATCTGGCAGTCAAAAAGTGTCGATTGCGAGGACCGGACCGACGTAACGACGCCCCCCCCTCCCCCGACGACGACGACGACGACGACGACCTCCGATTCGATCTTCGATCTTCGATCTCGCGGCCCGTACACCCCGACCGAAACATCCTTCCTACATCCATCCACACACACACACACACACAGTCGCCCATCATGGAGGAAGTCTACGCCGCCCTCGACGGCGAGAGCATCCTGCCCAAGCTCGCGTCGCAGCTGTCCCGCCACCTCGTCTTCCCGCTGATCGAGTTCGAGGCCGGCCGGGCCGAGGAGAAGGGCGACGACGCCAAGGCGCGCAAGATCCTCGCCGGCAAGATCAAGCTGCTCGAGGACACCAACATGGCCGACTACGTCGCGCAGCTGTACCAGGACCTCAACGGCGGCGACGAGGCGCCCGCCGAGTACGCCAAGAAGCGCAACGAGGTCATTGCCCAGCTCGAGAAGTTTGAGCAGGACACGGCCAAGATCTCGGAGCTGCTGACGCGCGAGGACGTCGTCGGCGCGCTGCGGAGCGACAAGGTTGCCAACTTGGAGTTTCTGAAGAAGGATCACGATGTGAGTTTGTCCACGGTGCTACAAAACGGGAGACCAGGGGAGGGCAGTCGCTGATACAGACACACACACACACACAGGTCACCATCGAAATGGTCAACGCGCTCTACGAGTTCGGCCAGTTCCAGTTCCGCTGCGGCAACTACGGCGCCGCCGCCGAGCTGCTCTACCAGTTCCGCGTGCTGTCCACCGACAACGACCGCGTGTCCTCGGCCACCTGGGGTAAGCTCGCGTCCGAGATCCTCACGACCAACTGGGACTCGGCCGTCGAGGAGATTGTCAAGGTCAAGGAGGGCATCGACTCCAAACTCTTCAACAACCCGCGCGCGCAGCTCGACCACCGCACCATGCTCGTGCACTGGGCGCTGTTCCCGCTCTTCAACCACGAGGCCGCGCGCGAGCCCGTCCTGGACCTCTTCTTCTCGGCCCCCTACATCAACACCATCCAGACGTCGTGCCCCTGGGTCCTGCGGTACCTCATCGCCGCCGTCATCACCGGCCGCTCGCGCTCGCGCAACTCGAGCCTGCACCAGAAGCAGATGAAGGACGTCATCCGCTACGTCCGCCAGGAGGCCTACGAGTACTCGGACCCCGTCACCGAGTTCGTCTCGGCCCTCTACGTCGCCCACGACTTCAACGCCGCCCGCGAGGCCCTCCGCAAGGCCGAGGAGGTCTGCCGCGCCGACTTCTTCCTCATGTCCTCCTCCGACGCCTTCGTCGACGCCGCCCGCCACCTCATCTGCGAGAGCTACTGCAAGATCTTCAGCCGCATGAACATCCGCGACCTGTCCGCCAAGCTCGGCCTCAACCCGGACGACGGCGAGAAGTGGATCGTCAACCTCATCCGCGAGACCCGCCTCGACGCCAAGATCGACTCCCAGGAGGGCACCGTCATCATGAACCACCCGCCCAACAACGTCTACCAGCAGGTCATTGAGAAGACCAAGGGCGGCTTCTTCCGCACCCAGGTCCTCACCGCCGCCGTCTCCAAGTAAAAAGAGAAGAAAAAAAAGGGGTACTGGACACCAGGTTTTTTTTCTCAACGGTTGGACGGGGGCTCGAAGATGATAATAGACCCCCCCAAAGGGCCGAAGGGAAAGAGACAGAAAGGAAGTGGACGAAACGAAAAGGGACAACCGGGGCTTTTTTTTTACATGACACGATAGAACACACGCACACACATTATTTTTGTCTCCTGATTCCCCCCCCGACCTCCCACTCGCCCCCCTACCTACTCATAGGACCGGGCAGCAGCAGATCAAGGGGGGGGTGGAAGACGGTCGCAAAACAAAGAGCACAGTTGTGGAAGTGGATTTAAAAAAAAAAAGGCTGGTGAAGAAACGAAGATGATCCCGAGGCTTCTTTTTGCATTGGCACGGCGTTCAGGGCAAAAACGGGGATCCCCAAGGGCAGTGAGTGCTGCGGTGAAGGAAGATGAGACAGACGGGAGGTGGGGGAAAGGGGGAGGAGGTAGAAGATTCTTCATCACCGCTTTTATTGAAATGTTACCAAGTTAAAAAAAAACAACATGATGTCCATACGGGGGGGTAGGGTGCTTGAGTGATGAAAGGGGTGGTGGTGGTGGAAGAATGAGAAGCAAAGTCAAGTCGATCGACCGCGTCGGTGATGTACCTACGACGTGATTCATAAACGTTTCTCATTATGTCTACAGCGTTTTGGTTTCTCTCTAAAGCCTACGCGCAACGCCGTCATTTATAATATGCCATACGATACGCCTACACGAGACTCTGCTGAGTCTGCGTGTCCTCGCGCCCCGCGAGGAACACTCGCCCCTTGAGCTCCTCGACGACGCTGTCGCGCATCCACCACTCCTGATGCTTCTCGTCGTCCCCGGCCTTGGCCAGCGCCTTGGCCCACGAGCCGCCCTCGAGCTGCGCCCGGCGATCGGCCCACTCGAACAGCATCTTGAGACCGAGCAGCCGCTCCCTCGAGGCGCCGTCCATGCTCCTCTCCAGGACGAGGCGGGCGTCCACGGACGACCCGGAGCTCTCGCCCGCCGCATTATCGGAGCTGGCGCTGCGGTCCAGGACCGTGGCGCGCTCCGCGTAGGTTAGCTCGCGGAGTGCGTCGAGGCCAAAGATCCACTCCATGGGATCGCGTTTGCCGTTGTCCGTGACGTCTGCGAGGGCGTCCCGTCCCAAGGCGCGCAGAGTCGAGGAGAAGGGTGCTTCTTGTGCCGGGCGCCGGCGGAGGTAGAGGCTTTGGTCTTGCATGAAGGCCTCGGCGAGAGCCGGGTTCTTTTCAAAGTTGATTTCGAGATCCCAGAAGGCGGGGCCGGCCTTGGTCCGGATGCTGGCAATCTCCGAGAGGGGAGGTAGGAGGCAGGGCGTCTGGCGGACGACTGATCCGGCCTCTGACTCTTGGGGCTCGTCCTTGTTCTTCTTCCGGCGGATCTCGACAGGAGCCGACACGGGCTGGCCGGTGGCAACGTCCTTGGCCACCAGACAGCGCGGATCGGTTGCCAACACCCAGAAGTGGCGGAACGCTTGGAGGTGTGACCTGTTGTCCATGACTGACGTGGGGAATACGGGGTAGAATGCAATGAGCAGACTGGCGATGGCCATATTGCTGGTGCCAAAGGTGGTAGTTCCACAACCCAGGAACAGCGACCCGATGGCAAGATGAGCAGCCAAGTGGGAGCCGTAAGGAGTTTCGGGGTCATCTCTGCCGTGCAGCAGACGCAGCCGTCTAAGCACGACGAGATCCCCGGTGCCTGCCATGACAATGGCCGCCGAAAGCGCGAGCACATCTTGACACATGCGAGCATTGGAGCGGGCAAGCTCCTCGTCGTACATGGGAAAGTCGTTCGGCGGAGGTCGCGGAGTGGCGGGGATGCGCGAAATGCGGATAAAGTTGTCGAGGTAGTGTATCAGCAGGTCACGAACCCTCGTGGACGCGCTGCCCGCATAACGCAGCGCGATGGAGAAGCAGAGACCAGTGATGATGCTGAAGAACGGCAGGTCGGTGCTCTTCAGCTTGCTTGTGTTGACCAGCTTGTGGCGGATGCGGTAAGGTTTGGGCAGGCTGCTCAATATCCATTCAAACGTCGGCTCGATCTTGCTCCACATGATCAAGTTCTTCGCGACGGTGCGAAGAAGTAGAATATCGGGCCGGATGTAGTCAAACTGAACGACGGAGTCTGGAACGTCAATCTTGCGGGCTACGATGTGGTCCTCGGACTTCATGAATATCAAAGCCAGAGCCATCACAGCACCGGCGGCTGCACGGTCAAGCACATGAACCATCTCGACCTTCTTCGTAGACGTGGCAATCGTGACAAGACTCTCGGTGAGCCTCATGTCATGGAGGCCTCTGAGGTCATTGCCCTTGCCGAGGTTGATGAGGCCGAGAGAGAAGCCAGCGGCCAGACGGTAACACTCGCTCCGCAGTGGCTCGTCCTCGTCCTCCTCGTCAACATGCTCAATCTCAGACATCATGATTTCGCTCATACGCCTGTGCTGGCTGTTGCAGTACAAGAGACCGATGCCCATGATGCCGGTTGTCTGGGTCAGTGGCGAAAGATTCAACTCGGCAGCCCCGCGAGGCAACATGCGAGTAACATGTACCGAAAGTAGACGGGTGATGAGAGAGTCCATAGTACCCATGTACGATGCGGCGAGACCGAGTAGAAGGCCGACGGAAGTCATGGTGTGTTTTGGCGTCAGGTATTTGAAGGCAACCCATTTCGCGATTCCCTTGAGGTGGCCATTCAAGCCCAGTGCTAGCAAGAAGCCGGCATGACGGTTACTAAGATCCTGGCCGGGCTTATTGTACAAGATCCACGAAGTGTCGATTCCCTTGGCTTGAGGCGAAATGGCCAGACCGGCGGCCACACCCTGGTGGAAGAAGCCCCAGCAGACCTTCTCTTCGGTGAAGAGCGATTTGTCGACCCCGACCGTGACGTTGGTAGGGCGGACGATGCAGTTGAGATTGAACCCGCCGACGTGGAACTTTTGTGTGAGCAAAGGATAGCGTAGGCTGTAGTACAACAGCGCGCGGCCGGCGGGAATGGCCAGTGTTCCGGTGGCGATCCTGGAGACGAGCTCTTTCTGCCTCTCGAGGTACTCGCTTTCTGACCAACTAGGTTCAGGTTCGAGGCGAACAACGCGTGCTCTGTGCGTCGACAGAAGCTCTTGAGCTTCGTTGAGACGACGATCTTCTTTGAAGAGTGCTCGAATAACGGCTTGTCGCTCGGTGCCTTCTCCTTCGTCGAAGCCAACGTTGTTGTACTCTTCAACACTCTGACAAATGGTCCGGTAGTCCCAGGACGCGTTATGGGTTGGGGTCTGCAAGTGGTTAGTTGAGCACGCGACAGTGGCACGGAGACTCACAAGAATGTTGGCACCGCTCTTCTCGAGCTTCTTGCTGGGTGCCAAAATCATGCTAATATCGCCGCGATTTACCAGTTCCAACAGCTCCTTTGGCCACAAAGGCGGCGGTCGAGACTGGCATCTAGCGATGGAGTCTTTCAGAGGCGTGAGGACAGCCTCGGGGAGTGTCTCAAGCACTCTACTGTCGATTCCTGCCGAGTGCATGGCTTCGACGATACTGACTGGACTGCTCTTTGGCGTGAGCTTCTCAAAGAGACGCTTGAACATTAGCGTCCTCGGAGTGATGGCTGCCCATCGTGAGTCTTTGAGATAGTCCTGCTCGGTCTTCATTGTTTGGGAGTGATAGAGATTGGCCAGCGTGAGGAACGGGTGGTATTGACCGGCCGAAAGACACGTCTGTATCCAGTGGAAGATGTCAAAGTCGACACCAGATGGCTGGGTGATGGGCACTTCAAGGCGAAGTTCTGCTCGAGTTAGCAACATTCTGACCAAAGCGTACACGGAACTGACCTGAATCGTAACGGGGATCCAGCTCTTCCTGAATACCCAACTCATACATGGAGACGAAGTCGCTCCATTGCAGCCACTTCGCGATCTGGCACATGACCACTCGTAGCTGCGCTGTGCCCGGAGAAGCATACTCGGGAGTCATGATCTCGAGTTTTTGCTCCTCGAGCAGGAGGTGAAGGGCTACAAAGATGTTCCAGGCTGCGTTGCCACGGTTCTCCGCGCTGCGTTGCATGCCAGTTGGAAGGTAGCCGCTGGGACCCACGGCCTTTTCTCCAAGCTGTGATGAGAGATAGCCTCTGGCATACTGGATATGTGTGGACATGAACTTGGAGTCCTTGATGCCTGAGCTGAGATCACTCTCCAGGTCGTCGCCAAAGTCCTCATCAAGAGTCCACCCCCAACCGCCAGACTGCTGCCAACCTGGACATCCCAGTGCGTTGGGCGTTTCGTACAACTGCAGCGTGTTCCAGTCCTCGAGGCTCTGTATCGATCCAAAGGAACCGGATTGTTGGCGGCGTTTGCCTCGAGAAGGCTTTGTTGAAGACGTTTGCTTGGTGTCGGGCTTTCCGAGGGCGAGGTAAATGGCAAGCAGCTGAATAACCAGTGCTGACCATTCGGCGTCTGCAACTTCAAATTCTTCGCTCCGCAGCCATATCATGACGTGCCACCAGCCGGGAAACATCTTCTCGGCATGAGATGCCGGAAGAATACTTCGGCATGCGTCTAGGACTTTGCGAACCAGGGGATTGTGCGGCTGAAGTTGGATCTGGATCTGGTGATGCCTGTCTTCGCCGTCCACTATGTCAACAACTCCTTTTGTTTTTGAGTATCGAAGACCCCCGACATTGCCATTGGCAACCTGGATGACTTCGGATTTGCGGTGGCGGACGTCTCGGTCAACAACGCGGCCACGGTAATGCAGACTCCTGACGTTTTCAAGTGACATGAGCGGGAGGTTGATGGGGGTGATTTGACTCCATGGTGCTTGTATGCTCAGTTCCCGGCGTCCCTCGTGGCCTTCCGATAGTATCAGAATGACCGAGATATCGCCGTCAGTTACTTTGCAAGAGTCCACCACGTGGTGAGCTCGTCGAAGTGCGCCACTAGACAACCGCACGGGATCTTCAGAAGAGGTGGCGCTCTTGCCGGGCTTGGGCGGCACGAGAAATCGCGGTCCGCGTTGCAGGTCAACTGTCAGGAGCTGCAGTCTCTTGTCAAGTGAATCCTGGATTCCTATGAGGAGTTCGCCACGTAGAGGGTCATCGACGGCGAACTGGGGTGCAGTCAGGATGAACACCTTGCAATGATGGCGGGCAGGCTGCTTGGATAGCGAGTACCGCACGTTGGTGTTGTCGAGGGAGATGGTCTGGATCTTGGTGAACATGACTTCCTGAGTAAGTCCATCGAAGACGTGGTCATCAAGTCCCATATTGTGGAAGCCCTCAAAGTCGCCGCCTGCACGGAGTTCCTCCAGCAAGCCATCGATGGGAGCCTCCAGCAAGCTGCCCAAACTTGGATGGATCGTTTGGTTGTAGTTGAAGGAGCCATAGCCACCACTAAGTCTAGGCCCCTGACTACCCTTGGATCCGCCGAGCGCCGGGTTCAGAGGCTGCTCGGCAAAGACGGATCGCTCTTGGGAGGCAGACAGGTCGGCGCGGGCCAGCATGGAGCTGACCCGGCGAGACTGCCTCCGGTTGGTGCCAGTCTCTTTCTCAAAATCCAGCGACGACACCAGGTCAAGGGGCTTCTCCACCTTGTCCAGCTTTTCCACCTTTTCGCTCTTTCGTGTCCGTTTACCTGGAAGGGGGGCGCCGAAACTCTCACGGAAGTTTGTCTGGACTGGCGTTGAAGCTCCGCTGGCAAAGTTGGGCTGCATGGAACTACGGCGACGCTCGGCTCGGCTCTTGTCCTTCTTAAGGCGGCCGATGAAGGGGTCCTCGTTTTTGATGTACGTCATCCTCCAAACTGCGTACGTGCTGGCCTCCCGGTTGATTGTGACGGCCAGAATCAGGGGGTCGGAGTTTTTCGTCTTGGGCGCACCCGGATGCTTGATTTCCTCGACGTGCAGAATCTCTTCGGCGGGGTCGAGGAAGTATGGCGACTTTGGCGTGCCCTTCGTCTTCTTTTCTCGGGTTCCGGCTTCGGGTCGGGTAACCACAAGTCCCAGCTCCTGCAAAGGGTCCATCAGCGACACCAGGCGCGGCCAGTGAGAGTCTGGCTGTTCCAATGGCGGCTCCCACATGTTTCCCAGTGTCGAGTTCAGCCTCAGGGGCAGAGACTTGGGCTTGTTAAGGCCCTCGACGGAGAAGACGGTGTGCTGCGAGCTGCGCGGAGAGGTGACGGTGATCTGCGAGGAGACGAACGAGTTGGGCGGGACTTTCGGGAACTTGAGAGACACAGGAGCGCTGTTGTCGCCTCGCTGCTTCCGCTGTATGATGACACCCTGCGGCGCGGCGCAGGCGGCCTCGACTTCGAAGGGCATGTGGACGACATGGCTCGTGCCGGAGAGAAAGTAGACGTGGGCCTGTGTGCGCAGAAAGACGACCAATGCCCGTGACAGACGACCGTGTCTCTTGTGCTTTTCCGAGGCAGGCTTCTTTGCATCCTTCTTTGCGTCGTGGTCGGAGGTGGGAAAGGAGGCGAGCAGGGCCTGGGTGACGGGTTCCTTCTCGAGGTCGAACTTGTACGACTTGCGGAAGACGCCGCCGCGGCTCCAGACCACGCAGTCTTTGGTGACCAGCAGCTCGTCCTCCACCTCGCCTCCGTCGTCGTACTCGTCGTGGTCGGGGTCGGTGGTGATCTCCCAGGCGTACGTCGACGGCGGCTCATCTTCGTGAGCAGTGTGCTGCAGGCCGCTGGGCTGGTGCAGCCCCAGAGACTTGACGGACGCCATTGCGCTCCCCCATGCGCGGGACGCGGAGAGCAAAGCCCTGTCAGGAGGTCTCGGTGTGTGCAGAGTGGCCGGACGACAGGCGGGCCATCACAGCAGCGGGCTGCGGTTCGTGTCGGGGTCGTGAGGTGCGGCTCTCGGCGGTGATGGTTCGTTTTTGGAGTCGCGTTTTTGGCGACCAGACGCGAGAGCTGTGCTCCCAGCGCCGCAGCGGCCCAGGTCCAGGTGCAGTTCCACTAAATTTTGGCTTGGGGGGTGGTGGGGGAGGGGCATCCCACCCTGCGGCGCTGATTGGAGCGCTGAAGCAGCAGGATCCACTGTGCATTTTTGGGAGAGGCGGCAGGAGCAACCAAGCAGCAGCAGCAGCGGCAGGAGCTCGTCGGTACGTACCGCAGCACCTCGTGACGTAGCGCAATCGGCGTAGCACCTCACCGTGGCTCACCGAACCGAAGCTTAGCTCTGTTCCCTGTGCTCTCGCGCGTCCACGGCACCCTCGCTCCCTCCTCCAACCTCAACCCCGACCCCGAGACGCCAGCGCTGCCCCATCGACCGCCGGCTAGCCATGCCACTGCCCAAGCCGACGGCACCACTGGCACAATGACGGAAGTCCCCCCCGAGCCGGTCGAGGCCCAGACGAGGCCCGTCGTCGAGCCCTCCGACTCCGATCGCGATTCCCCGAGCCCAGAGCCCGAGGCTCCCACTGCTGCGCAAAAGGGCAAGGCGCCCGAGTCGGCAGGAGACGATGGCGATGCGGTCACCGCCTTCGACGACAGAGTAGCGGGGCAGGCGGCGGAGAAGCAGGCCCAAGTGGCAGACCCTCACGAGGACGACAACGAGGAAGAGGAGGACGAAGACGACGACGAGGATGACGAGGATGATGACGATGACGACGACGATGAAGACGAAGACGAGGAGCCCAGGCTCAAGTACGCCCGCTTGACGCAGCATCTGGGCCCCATCTACCGTAATGGCGACGCGACCAGTGCGTTCCTCGTAGCTGGCGACAAGATGGTACGGCGCACTCCTCCTGGACTCCGTCGCAAGCTGACCCTCTCCTGCGTAGATTATTGGAACTCATAACGGGAATATCGTATGTCATGCGCCTCTAGGAATGCCTCTCTGAACACCTTGTACTCACAAAACCTAGCACGTAATCCAATTGCCCATGTTCCAGTCGCTTCGAGTCTACAAAGCCCACTCCGCCTCCGTCACGAGCATCTCGATATCCCCGTACCCTCCTCCCCTCCCGACTGCGCGATCGGAAGCCGTCCAAAGACTCGCTGCGGAGGCTGCCGAGAACGTCGCGAGGCGACCGCCGTCGCAGCAGTCGGGGTCACCAGCAGCTGCTTCGCGAAGGCCCAAGGAGCCGACGCCCGTTCCAAACACGCCCTCCAACAACATACACGTAGCAGCCTCCTCGATGGACGGCAATGTTTGCGTGTTCGCTTTGACCGATAGCAAAGATGTCCAGCTCCGTAACTTCGCCCGACCTGTGCAGGCAGTAGCGATATCCCCCGACTACAAGAACGACCGCACCTACCTTTCGGGTGGTCTTGCTGGTCAGCTTATTCTGACGGTGGGCGGTCAAGCCGGCCGCAGCACGTCTACGACGGTCGGGACAGCCGCAGCAACTGCTTCTGGCTGGCTCGGGAGCATGGGATTGGGAACAAATACAGGCAAAGATACGATTCTGCACTCTGGCGAAGGTACAATCAGCACCATCAAGTGGTCTCTGTCTGGAAAGTATGTCGTCTGGCTCAATGAGCATGGAGTCAAGATCATGCGCTCGAAACGACACCTCGAAGGCGGCGACTCGGATGACGCGTGGAAGCGGATTGGACACATCGACCGCCCGCAAACCGACGAGTGGGAAACCATGGCCAGCGTCTGGAAAGGCCGAGCTGAATGGATCGACGAGCAAGCCGTCGAGACAGACGACAGCACACCTGCTCAGACCGAGGTTGCGGCGACCCCTGCGGCCGAGAGCTTGAGACAGCAGGCCGTGGCAAGCACCAAGAAGATTGAGAGACTCCTGGTCGGCTGGGGAGGGACGATATGGATTATCCACGTACATCCCGGCGGCCCTGTCGCTGGCAAACGGGGAACCGAGAGGTCGATTGGCCGTGCCGAGATTGCAAAACAGTGAGTTGGTCGGATTTGGCGCGTGACGCACAACTAACGCTCGTGTAGCCTCCGCATGGACTGCATCATTTCTGGAATTTCGTTGTATACCCAAAATCTCCTCCTTGTTTTAGCGTATGTTCTGCCCGACGACGACGAAGACTCCGATGACGACGGAGCGAAGACGGGCAAGGGCCACAAATCGAAGCCTTCGACAACCTCGACGGGCAGCGAACCGTCTGGCGGCATAAAGCGTCGCCAAAATCATCTGCCCCCCGAGCTCAGGCTGATTGACCTCACATCGCAGGCTGAGGTCGATAAAGATGGTCTCAGCGTGAGCAGATACGAGAGGCTATCGTCTGGCGACTACCATCTTGGAGTGCTTCCGGCCCACAATGCGGCATCGGCGGTCTCTGCATCGAAGGGAGCCCTCGACGCAATTGCCGGGTTTGGCTCTGACATGTGGAACGCTGCCATTAATCCAAGGACACTCTTCAGCTCTGGCGCCAGCATCAGGAGCAGGAACAGCGGAGACGATGTGTCCAGTACGCAGGTCCCGAGCATGGCGGGCAGTGGTCGCAGGCAAACATCGCAAACCGTACACCCCAATCTCGTCAAGCCTGGAGTCAAAATCTTCATCCACAGTCCCTTTGACTTCATCCTTGCGACAAAGCGAGACCTTGGCGACCACCTGGGCTGGCTGCTGGAGCATCAAGAATACCAAAAGGCCTGGGAGTTACTTGATGAACACCCTGAGATCATGGCCGCGCCTCCAGAAAATCTCCACGAGCTCGTCCCAACGACACCGGATAAGAAACAGGGCAGCCAAGACGACTTGCTGTATGACGATGGCTCATCGGTCATGGGATCAACAGGACTGGCCAGGCATCCGAACTCTTCAGCACAAAAGGAAAAGAGGCGAATTGGCGAGCTGTGGATACGAGAGCTCATCGAAGCTGGCAACTGGGCTGAGGCCGGAAAGGTCTGCGGCAAGGTGCTTGGCTCCTCCGACAGGTGGGAGAAATGGGTCTGGACGTTTGCAGGCGCCGACAAGTTTGATGAGATCACCAACTACATGCCGTCCGAGCCCATGTACCCACCCATTCCGGGCACCATCTACGAAGTTGTCCTGAACCACTACATTCAAGTGGACAAGCTGCGATTTAGGGAGTTGCTTGATCGTTGGCCGACCGACTTGTTCGATATCAAGACTGTGACGACTGCCTTGGAAAACCAACTCAAGTACCGTGATGTGCGCGAGGACAGTGTCGAAGGCGGCGAGAAGGGCCGTGACTGGAAGATTGTGGTGGAGTCACTGGCGAGGCTGCACGAGGCGAACGGCCGCTTCCGCGAGTCGCTCAAATGCTACATCAAGCTCCAAGATGCAGACTCTGCTTTCCGGTTGATCCGCGACAACCATCTCGCCGAGGCTGTGGCGGACGACATTCCCAGCTTTATTGGTTTGCGAGTGCCGCCCAAAAGCGAATTCATGCGGCCGGCCGATTACGAAGCAGCCACTTCAGAGGCCATCACGCTACTTGTTGATGAGGCGCAGCATGGTCTGGTCAAGCCATCGGTCGTTGTCTCACAGCTCCAAGAGAAGAATCTCACGTTGTATCTGTTCTTCTATCTGCGTGGCCTGTACAAGGGCGAAGGCATCGAAGAGCACTCGGGCGAGACTCGAGACAGACTCTTGATGGACAGCCAATCGCTCGTCGATGATTTTGCAGACTTGACTGTGCAATTGTTTGCCAAGTATGACAGTTCACTGCTAATGAGCTTCCTGAGGTCTTCTACTTCATACGCGTTCGAAAAGGTATGTCGACGAGTCCCGCATGCTGAGTGTCGCTAACGAGTGCAGGCGGTCCAAGAGTGCGAAAAGTACAAGTACGACGACGAGCTGGTTTACCTGTACTCCAAGACGGGCCAGATGAAGCGCGCTCTCTACCTCATCATCGACCGGCTCAAGGACGTCAAGAAGGCCATCGACTTTGCCAAGCAGCAAGACGACCCCGACCTGTGGGAAGACCTCTTGGACTATAGCATGGACAAGCCGAGCTTCATCCGCGGTCTGCTCGAGGAGGTCGGCACGGCCATCAACCCCATCAAACTCGTCCGGCGCATCCCCGAGGGCCTCGAGATCGAAGGCCTGCGAGAAGGATTGAAACACATTATGAAGGAGCACGAGATCCAGCATAGCATCAGCTCCGGCGTTGCCAAGGTGCTTCGCAGCGAAGTCGCTGCCGCACAAAACGAGCTGCGCAGCGGCCAGCGCAAGGGAATCAAGTTCGAGGTCGTCATCCAGTCGACCGAGCACGTGGACGTGAAGGTCAGAGACGTCGTCCACCCGCCGGTGAGCGCTGAGGAAGTAGAGGAGAGCTTCTTGCAGGCGGCTAAGACGGAGCAGCCGGGACACACGCACCAAGCCCCCAAGGCGGGCCATTGCGCACAGTGTCACGAGTCGTTTACCGAGTACGAGATGGAGACGCTGGTAGGCTTTGCTTGCGGGCACGTCTTCCATTTATCACACCTACTGGAGGCGCTGTACCCAGGCAGGTCGATGGATACGGACTACGGGCTGGGCAGCGAGGAGTCGCTTCGCAGCGGATACAGGGTCGGAGCCAAGGTCACACACGCGCGGTTGTTGAAGGACCGCATCAGGGAGGGGTGTCCTGTTTGCACGCACCGGAGCACCGATGTGGCAGCATAGGCGTTGTAATATAGCGATGAATGCATACGGCGGGATAGCCTTCTGTTCCAAACCACGGCATCTGACGTCTGCACCATGAGTGACTGACATGATGATGCTCAAGATTAGGTAACGGACAGGGGCCGCTGCACACACGCAACGGGCAAGGTTCCGGGGCACGGACCCGGACGATCCCATTCGCCCCTCCCCCACGCGCGCCGCCGCACCCGCGTCCCGGAACGCTGCGACATGCCCATCCCATCCCGACCTCTGCTCTGCCCGCAGAGAAGGAGGTCGCGGCAACCCTCCCATGCATTCCGCGACCTTTGGCAAGGGCAAACGATATGGAGTCCTGGGATATCTTCCCGAGCTGGGCTCGAGGGAGGCCGAGCTGTGAGTATCGCGTCCCCTTTGTACGACACCACCAGAAAGACATCAGCTTTACTGACCGACGACCGACCGACCGACACAGATGGGATCTGAACCAGACCTCCTCCCCGCTCCTCCGCCTGCCCCCCGAGATCCGCAACAAAATCTACCGCCTCCTCCTCTCCGCGCGCCGGATCCACGTGCTGCACGACCCCAAGACCAAGTCCTTCCACTGCGTCGCGCTGCGCGCCGCCGCGAACCCGTGGCGGTACAAGAAGCACCACCTCCTCAGCCGGGGGCTGACGCTGCTGGGCCCCGCGTGCAGGCAGCTGTACCACGAGACGGACCTGATGCCGTACCGGGAGAACGCGTGGTCGTGGCAGACGCCGGGCGTGATGGAGAGGTTCCTGCTGACGGAGCGGAGGCTGGCGCTGCCGCAGCGGCGGGCGGTGCGGGAGGTCTGCGTGAGGGGGATACCGGGGAACGGGAACTTTAGCCGGCGGGTGAGGGGGCTGTTGGGCGGGTTGGAGGTTGTGTGGTTCTGGGAGGGGGGCGGGTGGGTTTGTGAGGTTGTGGAGAGGAGGGGGGAGATGGGGGTCGGTAGGCCGAATTGAGGTGTTTTGGAGTTTGGGATAGATGGTTTGGGATATGAAGTGATGCAATTTGCAAAGGACTTGGACGAAAGGTTGATCTTGAGGCCTTGGGTCTGGGTGTTCGAGGGCTGTAACTTGGTACAGCATCAACAGATGTCCTGAACTCTCCGACCTCCCCGCGTTGCAATGATGACTGTCCAATGATGACTGTCTTCTGCCACGTTAGTCGATGAGCACCATGTAGCGAATTGGAAACATATGGTAACAGTCATTGAGGGTATTTGTTTGAGGTTGCCAGCTGGAAGGCTACCAAGAAAAACACAGGTCTGGCTGACACGCAGCCCTCGGGGGCTCACTTGATGGGGCAGTGTCAAGACGTAGTAGATCGAGACAGTACTAACGGAGAAGACCGGAATGATGATGAACATCAAGCAACCGATTGCGAGGGAGTGGGAAGATGGACCTCCGTCTTTCAAAACTGCCATCATGTTTACGGGAGTGCTGGGTTTGTCATGGACAGGTAATTGAGAGTTTCCTCCTCAACCTCGGTAGTCTGGGATGGAAATCTTCGTCTAGCAGTGTCCGGAAGAGACCACGATTGCTGAGGACACACTCGCATCTTCTTCTTTTGTCTACAATAACCGGGCTGAATCAGCAAAGACGATATCGGCCAGAGACTGCCCATGACGGGCTCTTCAACTGTTTTTGCAGGGGATGATATCCCGGGGCAAGATAAACCAGCCTGGCAACTATTAGAGCCTGAACCGATTTCTAATTATAATAAAAGATAATTGAGGCCTCCGATGAGAGGGCATTATCCATCATTAACGTCTCTTTCTAGGTGAGATCTCTAGCATGTCCGGTCTGAATATCTTCGGTTTTCAGCCCATGCTTCGTAAAGCAAATACTTCCGAACTGAAACTACTGCTTCCGAGGTAATGCCAATTCTGCGTAGTACAATGCCGCAGACACGCATGCCTTTCGTCGCCTGCTCGTGTCTCACTTTGACGAGCGGTTGGGTTGGGAGTCGTTAACTTCCGCGAGGTTGAATCTAATGAAGACCTGGTCGAGACGTTGGATTTCTGGGTTATCTCAAAGGCTCTCGTTGCCGCATCACGTCTGAAATTATGAACTACATTGCTCTTGTTACTTCCAAAGCCTTCGCTTCGTCTTGATGGGAAGAGAGAAACCACACCCCCAAAGATGTTCGTCATCTCAATATTGAGCATCTCAGCCATTGTGTGTGGAGGGAGTTTTGGCATCACTTGGCCCTTGGTCATCTGAAATCTGCCATCTTTGAGAAGTCCGCTACGACACACCAGAAAGCTCAAAGTCTATGGAACCAACGGTGATATCGCATGAATTTCTCATGTTCTGCTACACACGACCGCTCGTCAAACGCGACATATTCCGGGAAGCCTTGGGGGCCTCCGTCGCCACATGATTCAAGCTGATGAGGATGCCTCATAGCCGCTTTGACCGCTCGGTTGCCCCCAACGGTCTGCATTGTATCGCCAGGTCAAGACGCAGGACGGACCAAAATTCTTGTATTAAGACAGATGCATTGAATCTACTGATGTTTCCCAAGATTCATGCTCTGTGCCTCGGAAAGAAGAGGCTGTGGCCAGGAAGTGAGACTCCAGTTGAACAGCCATGAACCTGTCATCGAATCCTTCCCTGTGCCATCTTCTCTCTCGAGCGCTCCGTGACTGTTTGCTATGATCAAGACATGGCTTGAGCCACTGGACAGGGCCGCCTCTCGGCAAGCTTTCGATTCGCAGTCGCCTGTGACTGTCGTCGTGCGGCAAGAGTCTAACGGTATGGTCGGCATCGACGTTCTCTGCACCTCGAGCTGGCCTCAACCTGTGATTACCAGAGAGCTCAGGACCGGGCACTCTGAGACCGCCTGAAAAGGCCATGAAGGTTGTGTTTCAGGCTTGCCACGAACTGGCTCCTTCGTTCTCGGCTTCGGCGGAAAGAATCTGGGTAAGGCATGGTCAGCAAAGGCTCATGAAAATTGAAGGTCGGATACAGATATCACCGAGACTTTTTCGTCTGTTTCATGCGGAAAAGAGCAGCCGGGCCAGCTCTAGGCCGGAGACTCGCAACCATCATCTCCGCGAAGCATCTCTGCCGGCGCTGCTCAGCAGAAGGACGCTGTTTCCAAATCAGGCGCTGTCAAACAATCTCAGATAACTCTCCCAAGATTAGAAAAATGTCATCCATGATTCCCTGGAGTTTTCTGGCCACTTCATCCGCTCTGAAAGCCTCTGCTCAAAGGGGCCGATGTGCGCCGAAGTTTTCGGCCCCAGTACCTCCGAAGACCCACTCCGGCCTCCGTTTCCTGAACGACCACCGAGTCAGCACACCCCCCGAGGCCGACAACACCCGGCCGCCAGCACACCACTTCACCAAAAGAACTGGCAGAAAGATGATTTGTCCAGTGCTTTCAAGAATTTTCAAGGCGGTGAAGAAAAACAAAGACGCGGCAGTTGGTTTTTGCTTTTTTTTTCACGCATTCATTTGCATTACTTCAAAAGTGCGATTCAGACTTCCAAAGACCTCTGAAGGCTCTGGATGAATATTCCAGAGTACCAAGAGAATTATTTCCGTGTTTTGACGTATGTGAGACGCGTTCGGTGACAAGGGAAAAGCCTGCGGCTGCCGGGACGCGTTCACGCTGGCCACAAGCTCTCCAGCTGCCTCCATGTCCGTATGTTGTTTTCAAGTGACGCGAGTCAAGTGTCTACGTGTAGTCCTGGGAGTCACATTGCAAGAGGCAAAAAAAATGATGATTCAGTGACGATCCATTGCAGGTATCTACGGAGCATGCCAAAACGACGCATCTCCAGAGGCTCTCAAGCCGAGGTAGCTACCTATCGAGTACTCATGGTCCAAACCGCGATCCGCGTCCAATGCCAAAACCTGTGCGCGTATCCACCACCAAGAATTCCAAGCTGTTTGCCATCCAAGCGTTGCTGAACGGCCCGACTGCCAGTGAATTAGATGATGAGGAAAAGGGCCAGGCCAGCGAGAAGACCGGCAGTGTCAGTGTCGCCCTTCTGGGCACCGGAGGTGGCAGTAGGGGTCTGAGTGACACCAGTGGTGATGACAGAGCTCTGCTCAGACGAGACGGTCTGGGAGGCGCTGGTCGAGACCTTGGTGGTCGAGACACTGGTCGAAGCAGGCGCAGTGACCATGGGAGTGGTCATCTCAGAGGTGACCACAGTGGAAGACGTGGTAACGACAGAAGTGATCTGAATGACCTCGCAGACAGAAGTGGTGACGGGGCGACAAGTCTCCTTGTCAATGACTGGAAAATTGTCAGCTGCTGATTCTGAGTGAGGGAGAAGATGAGACTTACCAATGATGCCGTCATCGCCACCGGTGGGAGCGGGGATGGGAGCTCCATCGATAATCGTAGTGAGGACCAGCTGCTTCTCGGAAGCTGGATGGATGTTAGCTGAGGCATTGATGATGTCAGGAAGGGAAGACTTACAAGTGCCATCGAGATGGACGTACTCACGGGCCACGGCTCCGTTGGAGAAAGAGAGAATGGCAAGAGCCATGGCATTGGTGAAGTGGAAGCGCATCTTGAGTGCTTCGAATGGTGAGAAGGGGGATGATGGGAGAAGGATGCTGGAGATACTTACCTGAGTTGAGGTTGGTAGTGAAATGTTGTTGAGAAAGTGGATGTTGGGAAAATCGCAAAGTTTGCTGAAGAGCGAGAGGCAAAATTGTGTTCTTGCGAAGAGGGGGGAACCAGAAAAGAGTTGAAAGAGGAAGAAGTCCCTGGGAGAGGAGAGATATTTATACAAGAGAAGGGAGTGATGGGAGTGCGAGCCTCAGGAAGCTGGCACGGTACTAGCCCCTTTTGGCAGCCCAAAAGAGCGGGTGCAGAAGAGATTGTAATGTGTGAGCTGAAAGGATCACTGTGGTTTGAATTTTGTGATTGGCCGATTGGGGGTTTGTCGTCAGGTTGATAAAGGGGGTGGAGGATCGTGGGTTCAGCCCAGCGGGTCTCTGAGTGTCTTGACTGAAAGGAGTGGGAGCAGGGTAGAAGATCAGATGATTTACTAGCTTTTGTGGTGAGAAGAAAACTTTTAATTTGATGTTTGTGGGAAGAAGCAGGCGGAAAGGTGCGGATACTAGGTGAAGAGTGTGGTGCAACTCATGCTCAGCAGTCACAACTAGTGGTTAGCATCCACAACTCGTGAAGAGCGAAGGCAACTGGTGCAGAGCGCAGACAACTCCAAAAGAGCTCTGTAGGGGATCCTGGGTCCATGGTTCACTTTACTTCAGAGGGCGGCAGCTCCTGTGGTATCTGGGGTGTGCTTTGTAGGGGCGGGTGCAAGCAGTCCGCTTCAAAGTCCAGGGCTTTTCTGCAATGCGGGCCCGAAGCAGCATCAACAAAAGCAACCCAGGGCTTCATTCCTAAGTACTTGAACCAATCGACCAATGAGAAAAATCAATTGGGAGCAAAGGCACAAGTAATTCAAAAGAAAAGTGGTGGGCCCAGCAACCCATAGCCCCTTGGCCAGTCCTTGACCTTGGTGCAGGATCTGAGCTCACACCCTTCCCTGAAAGAACTGTAGACAACTCATCGCCTTTGGAGAAAACACATCTTTCTTGACCTGAGTTTGGCCTCCCAAAATATCACCCACCTCTGCAGTCTTCTTTTGCTTCTGGAAGACCTGACAAGAAAGCCTTTGGAATCGCCAGGGTTTTCCTTCTTCAAGTCTGGCTCCATCGCATCCTCAGCTTCAGACATTGTTTGGACTCGAGGAATTCAATAAACAAAGGTAATTCCCCTCGAGTAGCAAGATCCATCGTTTCGACCGAGTCTGACTTGTTCTAGTTGCATAGACTGCCCACTTCCCTTGACGTCTTCTCATTACCATCTCCCCAAACATCGACAAGATGGCCCAGAAGAAGTCCAACGACTACCTCAAGGGTCTCCCTGCTGAGATTGGCAAGGAAATTCTCAGCTATCTGGACAACCGCGAGGATGTCTTCAACATCTGCACCCAGTCGGCCGCCATGTACCGCGCCAGCTTCCCCCTCCGTAAGCAGTTCCTTGAGAGTGAGCTCGACAAGGCTGTCATCGACAAAGTCTTCCCCGACGTCCTAGTCTGCGTCACGTTCCCCTGCCTCGGCGACTTCACCACCGACGACGCCAAGAAGGCCGCCGTCAAGGAGCACCTCACCAAGTGGCGCACCGGAAACCTCGTCGCAGAGTGCTCCGACGACGACCAGATCCTCGCCGCCCGCCTCCTCGACATAATCGTCCCCTTTGCCGAGGACTTCGCCATGAAGGCCAAGGACCTGGACGCCATCCAGTTCCAGCTGCGCTTCCCGGCCTGGTCCAACGCCTCGCGCCTCGACAGCAGCGCCTACACGTTCCCCATGGACTGTTACCACCCCATCATTTATGCCCTGCCTCTGCAGTTCTACTCCCCCGCCGAGCGCGTCCGCCTCCTCCGCGCCTTCTGCCGCTGCGAGCTCCTCAGTCGTGTCATCCGCGCCCGCCCCGGCGCCCAGCTCTGGAGCATGGCCGAGCAGGAGGCCCTCCTCGCCGAGCACTTCGACGCCTGGGAGGTGGAGGAAATCTTGTCTGCCCAGCAGTACGTCGGCGACCTCCACGCGCTGCTCTTCCGCGACTACATGGCCGACGTGCCCAAGGTCCTCGAGGCCAAGTTCGGAAACTTGCTCCACTCCAGCCTCCAGGGCCACTACGACCCCAGCGTCGAAGACGACGACGAGAGCGTCACCGTATGTCTGGAGCCCGTCGGCGACCAGTCGGGCCACGTCAAGACGCCCTTCCACCTCAAGACGGACAAGGGCGAGCGCGTCCCCATCCGCAACATCACCTTTCTCGACGTCGAGACGCAGTCGACCTTTGTCAAACAGCTCGCGACCCTCGGCCTCAGCATGCTGCGTCACTTTCTCACGCGTGACCAGTGGGTCTACGCGGGCTTCATCCGAGACCAGGCGGACGTCCTGGTGTCCGACATTGCGACCCCCGAGCAGGCGGAGTACTTTGCCTGCGACGCGGGCTGGGTCTGGATCGGCGAGGCCGCGGAGCAAGGTGACGACGATAATGGCGACGAGAACGAGAACACCGCCATCATGTACGGCCGCAACCCGGGCATCCGCGAGAAGGAGGCCAACGCCGCCTGGACCTTCCTCAAGAACGCCAGCCAGGACAGCCGCGACGGCTTCCGGCGCTGCGGCTGGGTGTTCTGGGACGAGGAGCGGCTCAAGCAGCGGCGCTTCTGGAAGTCGGAGGACCTCGGCGACGTCGACGAGAAGGGCCCCCTCGGCTGGGTGCTGGGACGCAAGGCCAAGGGCAAGGAGGTCGCGGACTCGTTTGACGTGGAGACCATGGACGAGGACTCGCTGTCGGAGGAGTTTGGAGACCTCGGCATCAGCGTCAGCCTGGCTGACAGGAAGCTCCTGCGCTTCTGCGAGGAGAACGTGGACCGTTACGGCTCCCGCTGGGGTCTGGAGGACCCTGAGCATCCCATCCGTCGCGCGGCGGGCTAGCAGCTCCTGCGTGGCGATTGGGAGGACTTCTTTGGCCCTGTCGTCGGTCAGGGTCCCCTGGCCGCCGCCGCGGCTGGGGATGCCTAGGTATCTGGGGGGATAGGTTGGGGGATTGGGTTGGGGGGGTAGGCCGAGAAGCGCGGCTGGATTGTAGTATAGAGAAGTAGCAAGAATCAACAGTACACAGTAATTCGGGGTTCGCGTGGTGAGATTGTCGTTGCGGTTTTGGCGATTTGAGAATCGTGGGGCGCTGTGACTACCGCTCCGGCGACATCATCCAGCACAATCTTGTGTGTCGTGTCTCGTGTGTCGCCAGCGTCGTGTGTCGCCAGCGTCGTGTGTCCAAGCCTCGTATGTCGCCAGCCTCGCCGCATCGACGATACCATCCCTCCTCTCTATTGCTGGGCATCTCCCTCGTCTAGACTGTATCCGTTTCAATATCCCTCGAAGGGGTTCAGAGTACGCAATGAGCAGAGAGATCTCTGCCAGTGACTGACTTGCGCCTCTTGGCCTTCGTCACTTAAGCTGCAGCTCCAAGCACGGAGTCGATCCAAATGATCTTCTCCCGAGGAGATGTAAGAATATGCGACTGGTAGTCAGGAGAAGCAGAAGACCGACTTAACTTCGTTGCGGCCCAGTTGGTTTTAATATAGAAAAGGAAAGGGCACTCCATGAACACTTCACTATCCCATCGTCATCCGTGGTTTCGAAGAGTACAAGACACCACGAGACACTTGCAGGCGGACCTCAAATAGGCGTTGAGCACTCAAGTAATTTGAACCAATGCTGAGCCAAGAAAACCGTTCTAAGGGTATCTCATAACCGTCCGTATCACGTACCAATACACAACACTCCCAAACTTATCCAAAGATCCCCGCCACGACCGCCATGACGCCAACATAGATCCCCGAAACCAACAGCCCCTCGGTGGCAGCCTGCGCGGCCGTCCGGTCCTTGCCGGTCCCAAACAGCCCGGCCTGTACCACCGCCAGCGCGACGCCGACGGCGACGAGCAGCACGACAGCCATCCTGCCGACGTACCCCGGGATGACGGCGAAAGTGAGGATGGGAAGAAGGAACGCGGCGGCGAAGGCGACGGCCACGGCGAGGGGGTAGCTGTTGAGCAGGAAAGTGAGGATCCTGCGCAGCCGCTCCGATTTGGTGCCGGTGAGCAGGAAGTTCGCCTTGCGCGGCATCGGGGTGCGCAGCTCGTCCGAGGAGAACTCGGTGTCCCGCGACGAGCTGGACGACGGGCGTGCGAGGGAGACGAGGTCGTCGGCCGGGTCGAGGAAGCGCGTCTCTATCTCGGCGATGGGGTTGTGGTTGGCGAGGTAGGCGCGGTAGTAGTCGATGTCGCGCTGTTCCGGGCTGGGGAGGTGCTGGGCGTCTTTGAAGGACGACAGGACGTGGTCTGAGAACGTGTCAGTATCAGAATGAGACGGAGAGGAGAATCGGCGTGTGAGACGTACTGTACTGGCCGAGCTTGTAGCCAATCTTGCCGAGCACGTCGGTCTTGTGCCACTGCAGCTCGCCGGCGGTGAGGGCCTCCTGTCTCCTCGACGCGGGCAGGATGCAGTTCTGCATGCGGCGCGTCTGCGTGTCCGCCGTGTCGAGCCGGTGCAACTGCTCCTCCAGCTCCGCCAGCTCGTCCTGGAGATGCAGCAGCAGGCGGTGGTTCAGCGCCTCGAACCGCCGGTAGATGGGCTTGATGCTCGACCTGTCGGCGTCCGCGGCGCACAGCTTCGACGCAATCAGCTCGTACCCGGTCAGCGGCAGCTTCTCCGCGCGCGGGAGGTGCTTCGGATGGCCCTGGTGCATGCCGGGCAGCCGCGGCTGCAGGGCGTTCGGGGGCAGATGAGGGAGGTTCGCGGTCCCGCGCGGCATCTCGGGGGTGCCGTAGCTGCGCTGGTAGCCGCGCTGCAGCGGCGGACCGCGATACTGCTGTTGTTGTTGCTGCTGTTGCTGCTGCTGCTGCTGCGACATGTGTCCGTCGACGACGAACTTGCCGGGCATGGAGCCGGGGGAGTCGCCGTAGGCGGAGTGGTCCGGGGAGGAGCTGCGGTCCGTCTCATGGTCGAGCTCGGAGAAGACGTCGCTCTGGAAGCTGCTCGACGCCGTGGAGGAGGTGCTCCGCGTGGAGGGGGACTGGTAGCTCGCGGCGTCGGGCATCCTCCAGTACGACTGCTCGACGGAGCGCTGGATGGCTTCCGGGGTGACGCCGGGGGAGTCTGGCTCGAGGTAGTTGAGGGCGGCGAAGGGCGGCTGCTGGTGCAGATGCTGCGATATCCTGGGGGAGCGGCTGCGCCGGCGGGATTTGGGCTGGGATCTGTCGTGCTGCCGCGACTTCTCGCTGCCTCGCCGCCGTGGCCAGGAGGACTGTGTGATGGTCGAGCCGCTGCCGCTTGAGCTGCCGGTGCCGTGCGTCTTGCCGGTGAGGGCCGTGAAGCTGGTCAAGTTGGAGGCGGGCGATGCGGGACACTCGGACGAGGCCTCTTCATGCTCGTTTGTCTCGTCCTGGACTACCGTCTCATCGGAGGAGGATTCCGGGTCCGCGGCGACTTGGTCGTCGTTGTCGTTGTCGTCTGCGCTCATCGCGACCTCGGGCTGCTGCTGCTGCTGCGCTGGCAAAGACGAGGTCCTCCGGACGGTCGCGCTTCTCGGGCGCGATCTCGCTGTTGGTGAGCTGTCCTCAGATGGCATGTGACGCTCCAGGGAAGCGTTATCGCTCGCGACGTGGTCCAACGACGCCGAGGTCGCCGGCGTGGGAGCGGCGTCCATGCTAGGCGCGAGCCCGTCGCCCGGACCCGAGGCCAGCCACGCTTGAGACGCCCGTGGGCTATCGGCCAAGGAGGCGTCGTCTACCGACGGCGGGTGGTAGTCGGCTGACATGGCAGCTGGGGATTGCTTGGAAGTAACAGATAAGTAGGGTCGCGACCGCAACTAGAGACGCCGGGATGAAGGCCGGCTGGTTTAAGCTCGAGGAGAGAGACGGACCGCGAGCCGAGGCTGGTGTCCCTCGTGGTCGACGACGCGAGAGAAGGTGGTTTGTGTACACCGAGGAATGTCTCAGATGAGCTGTAGGGTTATCGCAGCGCGCACACGAACAATACACATTACAGGATGATCGGGAGCATGAAAGAGGAGTGAGATAAGGCAAGGGACTGGTGCCCAAGCACAGGCTGGAGAGACGGGGTCAGGCTGGGATGATCAGGTATTGGACGGCGGCATCACGGCGAGGAGCATCCCGAGTGTGTGTTCTGTTCTGATCTGTTCAGTGGCGGCGGGCGGGCATCTGATCGATCATTTCCCAAGCGGCAGGAAAGGGAGGGCGAGACGGGATGGGATTCGCGGCATCGCAAGGGGGAGGGCGCAGCTGAGCCTGATAACAGGGAGGGAAGAAGAAACAAGGCCGTGGGCGAACGAGGCGGGCGCCATATGATCGGGAGCCGTGTGTGTCAGCCGTCGACGGATTTGTTTCAGATGACCAGGAAGACTGGACCAGCGTGAAGGGGGTGTGACGGAGCAGAGGCTGAGCTGGCGTCGTGGTGGTGGTAGGCGGATGTCACTTGAGTTGTCGCTGTTTTTGAATCCATATCGACGCAGTGAGTTATGGAGTCTCGAGGTCTTGGAGTTGTGGCTTCAACGGCTACGGCTGGTGTCGTTTGATGAAATGTGCAGCCTCAAAGACTCAAACAAGATGAAGAATGAGACTCGAACCAACACCAACAAGACCCAAGCAAGACCTTGCGGTATTTCCCCGGCACTTGTTAATAGCGGCGTCCCTCCGCTGTCCCCAGCAGGGATGCGCCATTCGCAGGACCCCAGCTGACCACGCGGCATTACATAAGCGTCCCTTGGTTCCGCCGTGCGGAATGTGGCCGGAACGTGGAGCGGCCCGAAATGCTAATAAGCGGAATACGCCAATTTTGATGCGATGCCCGCGGAAGCTTTGAAGCTATCCCCAGCCCCAGCTCCAGTCCTTCAGACCAGCTCACACACACATGCACTACGCCCAGCTGCGTGCCACCGCTGCAAAACATTGACGAGAGACCCGACCGACGGGAATCCATTGACCTTGAAACACACGACCGGCGGCGCAACGCCCTGCTATGGCCGCATAGAGGCGACCCCAATCCCTCCCGACAGCTCCCATCCCTCCAATCACACGCCGCCGCCGCCCCGGAGCCACTGGTCGGCGAACACATTGCTCGCAAAAGGAGGGTGCACGACGTACATGTCGAGCACCTGAGCAGGTTTCCCGTCTCCAATCGCCTCGGCGCCGCATCCCACGACAGCCATAACTGTCACCCCACCGACGTCCCGCGCCGCCTCTTTCGGTCGCATACGTTTGCTGGAGGAATTGCACCGCCCGCCGATCCCCTCGCAGAATGACGCGCATACCAACCCGCGAGCTGGCGCGTTACTTGTTCAACGGCCAGCTCTCCCGCCACGGGTGCTTGGCCGCCACCCGGCGACCGTACACCCGCCTGCCGGCCCGTGCCGCGCCCGTCTGGTCGTCCGCCCTCCCAGGAGCATCCAGCGCGACGTACGCGACAGCCCAGACGACGGCCGCCGCCCCGGCCCAAGAACCGCCCGCCCCGCTCCGCAAGCGGCTCAAGGATGAGAAGAAGCAGCTCAAGAAGGAGGCCCGCGGCCAGAAGCCCAAGGGCAGCAGCCAGACCGTCGACGGCTGGGAGCTGACCGTCGGCATCGAGATCCACGCCCAGCTCAACACCGCCCGCAAGCTCTTCTCCCCCGCCGCCACGTCCTTCAACGACGACCCCAACTCCCACGTCGCCCTCTTCGACGTCGCCATGCCCGGCAGCCAGCCGGCGTTCCAGAAGGAGACCCTCATCCCCGCCCTGCGCGCCGCCCTCGCTCTCGACTGCGACATCCAGCCCGTCAGCCGCTTCGACCGGAAGCACTACTTTTGGTGGGACCAGCCGTCGGGGTACCAGATCACGCAGTACTACGAGCCCTTTGCGAGGAGCGGGCAGATCACGCTGACTGCGAGGGACGGGATCGCGGCCGAGGACGGCGAGGCGGTGACGATTGGCATCCAGCAGATCCAGATGGAGCAGGACACCGCCAAGACGATCGCGCAGCCGGACGACGTGTCGTGGCTGGACTTCAACCGCGTCGGCGTGCCGCTGATCGAGATCATCACCCGCCCCGAGCTGCACCACCCGCGGACCGCTGCCGTGTTCGTCAAGAAGATCCAGGTGCTGCTGAACGCCGTGGACGCCTGCGTGTCGGGCATGGAGACGGGCGGTCTGCGCGCCGACGTCAACGTGTCGGTGCGGAGGACGGGCGACCCGAACACCCCGCTCGGCACCCGGACCGAGATCAAGAACCTGAGCACCATCAAGGCCGTCGAGGACGCCATCATCGCCGAGCGGGATCGGCAGATTGCGGCGCTCGAGGCCGGCGAGACGATCGCCAGCGAGACCAGGGGCTGGACGCTGGGGTCGAAGCACACGCGCCGGCTGAGGGGGAAGGAGGGCGAGGTCGATTACCGGTACATGCCGGACCCGGACCTCGGACCGTTGGTCATTGGCGAGGACCTGGTGCAGCACGTTCGCGAATCCGTCAAGGAACTGCCCGACGCCGAGCTGGACGAGCTCATCTACGACTACGGGCTTACGGCCAAGGATGCGCTGTCGCTCATGGCGCTCGACGACGGCAGCCGTCTCGAGTACTTTTACAATGTCGTGTCCGAGCTGGGGTCCCGGATCGAAGAGGACGCGGCCGCGAAGCCGGAGCCGAAGACCTACGCGCCTCTGGTCGGGAACTGGATCCTCCATGAGCTGGGCCGGCTGACCATCGACAAGGCGGACCCCGAGGCCGGCGAGCGGACGCTGGGCATCACCCTGGACGGCCGGAGCGACGCCGTGCCGGCTGCCCGTCTCGCCGAGATCCTGTTCTACCTGAGGAGCCAGCGCATCACCGGCAAGGTTGCCAAGGAGCTCCTCGTGGCCCTGTACCTCGGGAACCTGGAGGGCATGGCCACCATCGCCGACGCGATTGACGCCCACGACCTCTGGTTCCACGAGCTGTCGGAGACGGAGTACCGCGAGCTGGCCGCGGCCGCCGTCGACGGCGAGGACAAGGTGCTCAGGGAGTTCACCACGAAGAAGGTGTACCCGCAGGGCAAGCTCATGTACCTGGTCGGCAAGATGATGCGCCTCGGGCAGACGGAGCGCATCGACCCGGGCAACGCGGAGAAGGTCATGCGGGAGGTGGTCAAGCAGCACACGGGGGCGTCTCAGCACTGAGTCGAATTTCGCTGTATTAGTAGTCCTGGGCTTTCTTGTAAAAATGTGCGTCTCACAACGCAGTAATAGTGTACAAATGTATCATGACATCATTCTCGATAATACGAGTTCTCACGGGGAGCGGGCCGCGTCTACTTGGAACCCGGCTCCTCGCGCGGGTCTAGCGTCGGCGGGGTAAAGTCGTAGTTGAGGTTCTCCCGCTCCCGCAGGAACCTCTCGATCCTCTCCTCCCGGCCCTTGCCGGCCACGGCGGCGCCCTGCCGCCTCAGCGCGTCGCTGATGTTCATCTCGTGCGACTGCCTCTTCTCGACGATGATGGCGGCGTTGTTGTCCATGCGCGTCGTCTGCGCCACGGTGCCCAGGGCCAGGGCCGCCAGCACGAGCGCGGCGAAGCTCGCGTTGGACATGTACACCGGCTGCTGCTTCTCGCCGCTGCTGTTGCTGTTGCGCTCGTGCCAGCGCTCCCAGTCCTCCCAGGTGGCGTTCATGCCGGCATTGTTGGGGGTGCGGCGCCAGGCGCGGTCGGCGGTGCGGTAGACGTGGTTGATGTCGCGGTGGTGGTGGCCGTCGTCGTCGTGGTCGGCGGGGTGCCAGCCGGCGCCCCACGAGTCGTAGGCGCGGCGCTTGTCCGGGCTGCTGAGGATGTCGTTGGCGAGGACGACGAGGCGGTAGCGGTCGAGGCGGGTCTGCGGCGGGAGGGCGTCGAGGGCGGCGGCGTGGTGCTTGTCCGGGTGGTACATCTTGACGAGCTGGGCGAAGCGGGCCTTGGTGTAGGGGGCGGCCTTGTCCATGGCGAAGACGTCGTAGGGGGTCGGGTTGGCGCAGGTCGGCCAGGCCGGGGAGGGTTTGCCGTGGCTGGTGGGGGGATCGTTAGGGACTGTTGCGTAGCATCGTGAGGGCGGTGGCCTGCTGCGGCGCGGTTGTGGTGATGAGGTGTCGAGGGAACGGCGTCGGGGTGGTGGTGGTGACGTTATCGACGGGTGGTGTGCGGGGACGGCGAAGAGGCTCAGGACGTTGTTGGAGGAGCAGATGGCGAAGGCCGGCGAAGTCTTGAATACCATGTTTGCTGGGGGGGGGGGTGTCTCAGGGAGGTCGAGGAGAGGCGGCTGGGGAGGGCATTTTCTTTCTCGCGAGCAGCTCTGGAGATGCAATTTGTGCGGGTGGTTCGGCGATGTTGTAAGTGGGAAGGGTCAGTGTTAACAGCTCTTGAGTGGTTCGACTCTTCTCCTCACCCAATTGACGCATTCTTGCTCAGTGCTCAGTGCGTGCCACAGCGCCTCTGCGCCCAGTGCTCCCACCTGCCTGCCTTACATAAGCACACAAGGTACCGATCCTCCGCTAGCTCGCTGCAGGAGCGATCTGACTGGGGGAGCAACAGCTAATCGGCGTAGAGGATGTGGATCCCAGCACATTCGGTATGCGACCAATGGGAGACTGCCGAGTCTCGGTGAGCCAAGGTGAGTACCTCGTCAGTGGTCAGGAAGCTCTTCCATGTCGGGTCACGTGGCCCCACGCAGGCCGCCAGGCCGGGGGGGTCCTGCCCCGGCGGGAAAGCTGAGGCGCACCGAACGACGCACTGTCCAGTCACCACCACAAACTTGCTTCTTCTCTTCTCCTCCTCCTCCCACATACCCACCACCACACCTTTTCACCGCAATCCGAACCACCCTCCACGCTCGCGCTGCATCTCAGGGACGAAACACATTCACGCTGTTTCAGTATCCCGAGCACACAAACAACGATCAAATCAACCCCGAAATCGCGCGCCCACCACCGCACTTCCTCCCCCCTCAAATCACCTGCTGCACCGCAACTCCCAGAGTCCGGTCGAAACACACACAATCACCCCAACCAATCTCCCTCCGGACGGACACACAGCGACGAACGCGACTCCCTGCTCGCTCCCCGTGCACTCTCGACGAATCTCGTACCTCGAGCGACGCTGCCTTTGTCGCCGAAACCCCTCGTGTCCTAATTCCTTCCCCCCCGTCGAGTACGACTCGCCCCTCGATTCACCGCAAAGTGGGGAAAGCAAAGCCCTTTTGCGCAACTCCCCTCCACGGCCGCATCCCGCTCACGAATACCCTCCCCTCCTGCCACTAGGCACATACACCACATCCAGACTACTAAATGGCGGAAGCACTTGCAGACAAGCTCAAGGCGACGAACCTGAGGTCCGCACACCTCCTCCCCTACCGTGTACTTGGCAGACCGTGGACTGACTAGCCCAGCGATGGCGCCGCATCGGAGGACTGGAAGAAGAGCCTGAAGCTGCCCGCCAAAGACAACAGACAACAAACCGAGGTACGTTGGGCAGTCCTGGCGACTGCGCTGACCGCCAGCTCACCGCGTGCAGGATGTCACGAACACAAAGGGCCTGGAGTTTGAAAACTTCCAACTGAAGAGAGACTTGTTGATGGGCATCTTTGAGGCCGGATTCGAGAAGCCGTCCCCCATCCAAGAAGAAGCCATCCCCGTCGCCCTCACCGGCCGCGACATCCTCGCCCGCGCCAAGAACGGCACCGGCAAGACTGCAGCCTTCGTCATCCCCGCCCTCGAGAAGATCAACCCCAAGGTCTCCAAGATCCAAGCCCTCATCCTCGTCCCCACTCGTGAGCTTGCCATGCAAACATCACAAGTCTGCAAAACCCTCGGCAAGCACCTCGGAATCAACGTCATGGTCACCACCGGAGGCACCGGCCTCCGCGACGACATCATTCGTCTCCAGGATCCCGTCCACATTGTCGTCGGTACCCCCGGCAGAATCCTCGATCTCGCCGGCAAGAACGTCGCCGACCTGAGCGAATGCCCCATGTTCATCATGGACGAGGCCGACAAGCTCCTCTCCGTCGAATTCACCCCCGTCATCGAACAACTCCTCCAGTTCCATCCCAAGGACCGCCAGGTCATGCTCTTCTCCGCCACCTTCCCCCTGTCCGTCAAGGACTTCTCCGACAAGAACATGGTCAGCCCGTACGAGATCAACCTCATGGACGAGCTCACCCTCCGCGGTATCACCCAATACTACGCTTTCGTCGAGGAGAAGCAAAAGGTCCACTGCCTCAACACCCTCTTTTCCAAGCTGCAGATCAACCAATCCATCATCTTCTGCAATTCGACCAACCGTGTCGAGCTGCTGGCCAAGAAGATCACCGAGCTGGGCTACTCGTGCTTCTACAGTCACGCAAAGATGGCCCAGCAAGCGAGAAATCGCGTCTTCCACGACTTCCGCAACGGCGTCTGCCGAAACCTCGTCTGCTCCGATCTGCTCACCCGCGGTATCGACATTCAGGCCGTCAACGTCGTCATCAACTTCGACTTCCCTAAGAACGCCGAGACATATCTCCACCGTATCGGTCGTTCCGGTCGTTATGGCCACCTGGGTCTGGCCATCAACCTGATCAACTGGGATGACAGGTTCAACCTCTACAACATCGAAAAGGATCTCGGCACCGAGATTCAGCCCATTCCCGCTAGCATCGACAAGTCTCTCTACGTCTACGAGAACCCCGAGTCCATCCCCAGACCCATTTCCAACTTCAGGAACTCCCAGCCTGGTCAGGCTCAGCTCCCCGCACCGGGCCAGCAGCAAGCGCCCCAGGGAATGCAGCAGCCCGCACCCGGCAACTGGCAGACTCAGAACCCCCAGCAAGGCGGTCAACAGAACGGCTACCAGGGCGGTGGCAGAGGCCGCGGACGCGGTCGTGGCTACGGCGGTCGCGGCCGTGGCTACGGTGGGCGAGGACGTGGCCAAGGCCAGGGCCACGCACAGCCTCAGGGACAGGCGTCCTAGGCTGCCCATCTCTTCTGATTTATAGAGTGGCGTTCCGGAGTATACGTCGCGACGGACCACGCGACGGCGTCTGTTTGGATTGTACATATTTCCTTTTCCCTGGGTTTGGAGGCGGCAAGGCACGATTAGACTTGGGTCGGGCGTCTGATCACGCGCACTCATGAACTTCCACGTTCTCTCACTCACCACTCACGATGACGAAAAACGAACACACACTCGATCGGACCCACGACTCGTCGCCAAGCAACACTCGAAAAGCTTCGTTACATATTCGCAAACTTTCGGCCTGTACCATACCCCATCGGATCTTACTGGTCTTTTGTTTGACTTCTTTTTCCTTTCCTTTCGGCCTTCTGACGACGGCATTTTTCAACCTGAGCTGGAAAATTGCGTGCCGTCCGAGGCATGACAGAACGAGCGAGACGACGGCCAAATTCTTCTCATGGAACGAAAACCAACACCTACTGCAGGACGTGGCGTCTGGTCTTGATCGAGGCTCTTCTTCTTGGCGGTGTGGAACATCCCGAACCCATCTTTTCATGTCACGTTGCTTTCTTACTTCGGGTTTTTTTAACGATGGCGTTTTGGGGGGGGGTCCAACAAGCGGCTGGAGAGGCACCAGCCCCGGAGCGGCGTTCGCATGGAAGAGGGCCATATTTGATTTTGCTGGAAAAAAGTGGAGTTGGCCCTCGCGGCACGAGGGCGGCAAAGAAACAACACGGAGACGGGCGGTCCGGTAGCTCATCGACTGGTTTGAGCGCCGCGGTGTGTTTTGAGTATTAATCAATCAATCGCGGAGACGACTTGATGTTGGGATACGAAACGGAGGGCGGCGGGGTGGCTGGCATCCAACGGCGTCTGTCGGGGCATGGTTCCCATCATCATGCATTTTCTTTGGCAGGGGGAAACTTGGTTGGAAGGGACACCTCGTCCGGCATAGGAGGAGCGTTGTCGTTGGGTCGACAACCAAGACATGTCTTTTCCTTTCTTGGTGACGGTGGATTTTTCGACATGCCATCCGTCACGTATTCTACGCCTATACCCTGCTTCTTTCGAGAGAGCAGGCTCGACGCACGACCGCAGAAATACCCGAGTATCATTACGTTTGCTGGCCTTCTCGATCCACGGTCACGGTCTGGTCACTCGGTGGCCAGGTGCTTGGTTGCTGGGCTCGATCGGGGAGCAACCCAGCGGCTTTTGGTACTCACATCAACAAGAAAATAACGCAAAAAACCATTTTGGGGGAGAATCGCTGGGTGGACTGGATGGCTTTCGGACCGGTTCGGTCCTCGGACGCGCTCAACGAGTGTGTCTCGGGCTGGAGCTGGTGAGCTAGATAGTTGTCTGAGCTTTTGGAATGACAAGGTCATATTCTCTCTCACTACTCGTTCAGACGTGATTCTGGGTTTGATGACACTGAAGATGGCGTGGGCTAACGTGACGGGACTTGGGCCATTAGGGTTGAGGGCAGAGGCCTCGGCGATTGGTGCCCGTCACATCTGAAGCAGAGATGGCCGCCCTCACAACTGGCCGGACCAAGCCAACGCCGCCTCCACAGACCCCAGAGAAGAACAGGGACATCAAGACAGCCGGTAGCTCACAAGATGTCCGGTAGCCCGGCCCCCTTTCGAAGCTTTCTTACAGTATCCTAAGCCTCCCTTGCCACGTCTCCAACTTCTGTGATTTCTCGCAGCTCGTGCACCCGTCCGCGGGCCATGACGAATTTCGGCCTGCCAAAAGCCAACACGCCGCCCTCTCCGAGCACGTCGCCGTGGAAAGCAGCCAAGTCTGCCGAAAACCCCGGGGGCAATCTTCCCCGTCTCCTCCGCCAGCCCGCACACCGCCGCAGGGATCGACGTCGCGCTGGCGATGATCTCCCGGACGGTGTACCCGGCGTCGGCGAGCACGGTCAGCCCGTCGTGGTACCGTTCGAAACGGCAGAGGGGGGATGCCGGCGTCGGTGCCGACGATCATCTTTACGCCGGCGTCTCGCAGCTGTGTGAGATTCGAGACGATGGCCTTTCGCGAGTCCCATGGGCAGAAGTAGTTGCGCTCGACACAAGCCGTGTTCATCTAGCGAGTGTTGGCGTTGAGGCGCTTCTTAATCAGGAGGTCGTCTCAATCACCGTTGGGCAAACAGCAATGTCGTAAGCCACCATCTTCTTGGCAATTTCCTCTTCAAAGTGCGTGTTGTCGCCTGAAGCAACATCAGCCCCAAACCTCTCAAACACCTACATGACTGAGTGACAACTCACCGAAATCCAAGCACAATGCTCAATAGAATCCAGCCCGGCGTCCACCGCCCTCTCGATCCCCTCCGTCCCCGTCGCGTGCGTCGTCACCGGCATCCCCAGCCCGTGCGCCTCGTCCACGACGGCCTCCAGCTCTTCGAGAGAATACCTCGCCATGGCCGGTGCTCATGACCTTGACGAGGTCCGCGCCCTCGGCCGCGCGCTTCCTCACCTCCGCCCGCCCGGACGGCGTCGACGCCCTGGGCCACGCCGCCCAATTGCGCTCGCGTGGCCGCCGGGGACGGTGATTGGGGCGTGGGCGACCTGCAGCCGCGGGCCGTTGATCTCGCCGGCTGCGATGCGGTCTCTGATGAGGCCGCCGACTACGCCGGGGGAGCCGAGGTCGCGGGCCATGGTGACGCCGGCGTCGAGGAGTTTGGAGGCGTTGGAGGTCATTAGCTCGAGGGTTTCGGATTCGGTCAGGGTGGGTGCTGTTGTTGGCTCGAGAGATGAGGGGTCGAGGGAGAGGTGGACCTGGGTTCAATGGGTGAGTAGAGATGATAACGGGCGCACATGTCACGTACGTGGCAGTCGAAAAGCCCTGGCACGAGGGTTACATCGCCGAGGTCTTGGACTGAGGCGTCGGGTGGACGATGGGGATGTACGTCTAGCCACGATCCAGCGTGTTGGATGCGGCTGTTGCTAACGATGACGGCGCCGTCGTGGATTGCTTCGGCGGTACTGTCTACTAGCAGACGTTGAGCCCGAAGGACGACAGACATGATGGATAGGTATGTTTCAAAAAGGACGACTTGGGTTTGGAGTTGAGGAGATGGGCATTTCCGGTCTGGATGAGGACTGCAACAAGTCCTGAATAACACGGCTGTATCTACAGATTCAACTTCGCATTTTATAGACGCCCGGCGCACCTCGAGCTAGCAAACGTGCCCCCTCACTGATGGTATAACTGACCGATGGGCCATATGCCGTAGGACCGAAGATTCCAGTGATCACATAATCTTGAGCCATCGACGCGGAGTATCCTACACAGGCGGGACCACAGGTGCCCCTGCTTCCGCGCCGTCCTTACGATAAGAGAAGATCCGCTTCGGCCCAGTTCCGGCCGGGCTTCTTGAGTACAGTCGGTCTTGTCCGGGAGGTTCACAGACTTACCTATTAAACAACACTCCCTCGGTGATGATGATGATCCTCGGGTAAATCTATGCATCGCCGCAGGGGTGCTCTATGCCATACACTCTGTCATTGCGTTACTTCAACGGAATAAATCAACATCGTCCAAGATTCCAATATGACTCTACCGCCGACCGACCGTGTTGGATTTTGCGACGTCAAGATTGAGACTGAAAACACGATGCGGACGTCGATTGAGGACGGCGAGGTGGTCGAGAAGATTTCCATGGATACCATCAACGCCGAGTCAGAGTACTTACTTCAAGAGTACAGGCGGCTGCTCTGGAAAATCGATCTTTGGCTGCTACCACTCATGTGGGTGAGTCGACGATCAAAGTACTTGCTGTCGTAGGCGACTGAGCTCACCAATGTACAGTTATGCTACGGCACACAGCAGGCCGACAAGACCTCAATCAGTGTGCAGGCTGTCTTTGGCATGCAGGAGGATACCAACCTCCATGGCCAACAGTTTTCATGTTCATATCCCAGGCCTCGCCCCTCATACGTTGTGGACATTGGCTAATTATCGAAGGGCTGACAACCATCTTTTACCTCTCCTACATGGTCTCCGAAGCGCCCGGAAACTACCTCATGCAGAAGTTCAACATGGGAAAGTTCCTCGGCATCAGCATGTTCGCATGGGGTATGTTGAGAAAGACAACTGTTCGATATCCGTAACTAAATCTACCTAGGTATCGTCGTTCTCTGCATTGGCTTCGCCCGCAATTGGGTCGGTCTGATGGCGCTTCGCGCGCTCCAAGGCATGTTCGAGTGCACCATCTCGCCCACATTTCTCATCATCACGGGCTCATTCTACACCTCCCGCGAGCACACCATGCGCTCCATCATCTGGGGCACCGCAAACTCCGGCATGAGCGTCATCACAGGCCTGATACGCCATCGGTAGGTACGCAGATGCTCACCCGGGCGGTCTGGCTGCCTGGAAGGGCATCTCCTTCTTCCTCGGCGGCCTGACCCTTCTGCTCGCTGTGCTCACCTTCTTCATCCTGGGCACGCCCAGAGAGGTCCGGTGGCTGTCGGAGCGCGAGAAGCGCATGGCGGCCGCCCGCGTGGTGTCGAACCAGACGGGTTCGGACAGGCGGAAACGGGCCGAGTGGAAATGGAGCCAGCTCGCGACGACGTTCAAGGACCCGCGGACGTACTTATTCTTCTCGATGACGACCGCCAACGCGATCCCCAATAGCGGCGTGACGACGTTCGGGAACTTGGTTTATAAGTCTTTTGGTTTCACGTCGGAAGAGACGCTGCACGATCAAGGGGACGATCCCGCAGAACGTCGTGTCTATTCTTTGGTTCCTGCTCGTGGGCTGTGTCACGATGAAGAAGCCAAACCTGCGATGTGAGCCCTTCATGAGACGCGGATATATGCATGTGCTTGCTGACACGGCCAGTCTTCTTCATGTTTGCGTCGCTCGTGCCAGCTTTCGCCGGCATGCTGGCGCTGGCACTGCTTCCAAAGTCGGGGCTGCTGTGGGTGCGCTGGGGCTCATACTTGATGACCGTCACCGGAAACTTGCCCGGCCTCCGTGAGTTTTGGACTTATTTCCCTGACTCGATGACCGCCTTCTGCTGACTTTGCGCCCGAGTGATCTGGACCATGCTCCCTTCCAACGTCGCCGGTCGTACCAAGAAATCCGTCACTGCCACCGTGCTTTTCATCGCATACTGCATCGGCAACGCAGTCGGCGCCCAAGTCTTCCAGGCCAAGGACGCTCCTCGATACATACCTGGGCTGACGGCCTGTGCCATCATATTCGGTATCGAGGCGGCTCTGATGGGTCTTTGGAGGACATATTGTGGGTTTCACATGAACCTTTATTTGAAGTCCTTCTAATGTCGTCTGTCTAGATGCAGTCCAGAACAAGCGCCGCGCTGAGAGGATCTCGGAAACGGGTCTCAGCGAGGAGGATTGCCGTCGCCAGGGATTGCTTAACGCCGATGATGACATGACGGATTTTGAGAATGTTCATTTTGTTTACCAGCTCTAAGGTGCACTGTACCGTTGTTTGCTCCTTTGAGGTGGCTAGATCTGTTTATTTGAGTTCCGTAAATACTTTCGACCATCTCTGAATGATTCCGTATAGAGACTATGCTGCTACACCACTTCAGACCCTGTAATTCACTGAATGACGCCGTAATCTCTCATCAAAAAGACATTAGAATCAAGATATTGGGTTGACTTTGTGAACGAGTGAGGCCAGTTCCACCCATGTCTCTGGTGGGTTTCCCTGTCACGGAGAGACAAAATGACTTGGCAATGGCGGCAGTCTTGTCTGCGGCGCTTTCCTAGGAACACCGCCTGTTGCAACGCTAGATAAGGCTCAATCAGACATGCAGGCCTAGAACAAGTATCATTATATTTACCTGCTGGCAACTTGCATCGGGCGGATCACGGACCGGTACAAGGTCCTTATCCATCAGGGCCGGATCTGACGCAGCTTTCTCTACCCCGCAAGGCGACATTGATATCTGGTATCCGCGTATTCGCATTCATATCATACGGCAGAGACAGAAAATGAGGCGGAAATAAGGAAGTAGATCGATATTTGTAGGTATGTAATGGCGATTGGAGCTAGACGAGATTGATACGCTCATGTTAGGATGACGAGTTCTTGTGTACCCTCGACCACAGTTTTACGCTGGACCCCTGAGTCGAATCACTTTCGACCACCCCGAAAGGAAGTCACAGCTTGTTCTAGATCCGTTATCCTCTCGCCTGCTGACCTTTTTGGTAAGTCAAGTTCATCCGGGGACTCACATATTTATCTTAGAGGATAAATTCTGTCCCAGTGGTGAAAGAACTGCAGGCCAGATACACCTGGACGAACCGTGATTTCATGTATCACTGCTAGTCAACTGCACGGAGATAGAGTCCGAAGATAAGTACGACCTCAGAAATCACCTGTGGTATCATGTTACATACCTAGTAGAATCGCGAATAGTGGCTTATATCTCGTAAGTGCGGATCTGCTAAGTGCCGCAGTAAAGAAAGACGAGAATCCTTGTCAGCTTCAGAGTCATAATGAGAATTGCAATCGTATTAGTCTATATCATGTCTGGAGCTCTATTGTCTAATTATTTGGATACCCGCATCTGATTAAGTAGAATGAATCGTGCCCTGCGTGTGGAGATTCTGCTGTTCGGCTTCTCTCTGCATTCGCAGCTCGGCCATCATCGCCTCGTGCCTCTTCTTTTCTTCTTCTGCCTTGAGACTGTCGTCCTTGTCCTCTTCCTTCTTCTTCTTGTCTTCCCTCCACCATTGGACAATTGGAACTATGATCGCAGTCGCAAGGCCTGCGATGGTAAGGCCGAGCGTTACCTTCTCCCAATTTATTTCCTTCTTGCCCATGCCTGAGGGCTTAGACGGGACACCTCGAGCGCTTTCATCAGTCGCTAGGACAATGGAATGCCAGTTCTGAGAGAAGTGGACAGGTCCCCCGACTACTTCGTTCTTTTGGCAGATAATTGCCGTAATCAATCCACGTTCGAACTTGAGCTCGACAGAGACTTCGACCATCGGCGGGTTCGATTTCTTTAAAAGCAAAGGCTGAAAGAAAAACGTCCATTCAGTTAGCATACGTGACATATAATCAAGGTAATGATATAGCCTATAGGCATAAACACCGCATGTTTGGTTCACTTACCTTGACAGGACTGACTTTGTTGTTGTTCATGCAATCTTCGAGAGAGCCCACAACCTGCGCTGGTGATGCCAGCGGCTTTTTGTTTCTTGTGTTGCCACCCCTCTTCCATAGTCGTGCCAGCTCAAAATCTTCCGCGGTTCTGACCACATAGAGACTGAGCTTGTTCTTCCCGTTGGCTGGCACTGTGAGGGTCAAGGTGCGTGATTTCCGGTGTTGGATCTTCTGCCCCTTATGGATGAACCACGTGGCCGCCGTAGGCTTCTTACTCGTCGCGATGCCATATGACGACCCGATCTCATACTGAAAAACGTTCTCTTGGTGAATTTCTCGCAGTGTGTGTTCAACCAAACCCATGCACACCGCGAGTTGTGGCAGGTCGACTGTCGGGAACTTTGGCTTCAGCCCAAGCTCTGCGTCGAAACGCTGCTCGAGATACTCCCTAAGATATTTTGTACTTCCTATACCGCCCGTGAGTACGACGACATCGATCTTCGACTCAGGCTCGAGGCGACGGTATTGTTCAAACTGACGTCTGATCTGCAGCCAGACGGCGGAGCGAATCATCCGGAAAAGCGGCTCGAAGAAAGACTTGGTGCCGAATCTCATCATGCCGTCGAATATTCCTTGCTCTGGGACTTGCTCTGGGAGGGTCGAGTTATTGTCATGCCGGCCTATCCACGGTAGCGGGATCTCGAAAGTGGACTCATCAACCCCCTGAATTCTGTCGCCGTAGTCGTGCTTCTTGGCCCGGAAAGTCTGATTCCGCGCCAACATCAACTGAGACTGGGCCTCTACGAAGCCGTGAAAGTCTTCTGGGTTCATGCTTGAGACATGAGGCTCCAATAGCTTCCCCAGCCTCCTCCTCACCTCCGCCTCGAACTCTTCGTCGATCTTGGTCGCGCCGACGTTGTGGCCAGAGTCACTGACGCGGACGCGCAGCACAGGCTTGCCGTCTTGGTACCCTTCAACCTGAAATATACTGACGTCGGAAGTACCGCCGCCGACGTCAGCAACCAGAAGGGTTTGCCCGACCTCGGGAAGCTTCGAGGCGACGAAGTATTGGGTCATGGCGGCCTCCGCCTCGTTGATGGAGACTTTCGTCTTTCGGCGGCCCCCGGTAGATTTGAAGCCAGCCTCGTTGATGGCAGCCTCGAATCTCAGCACAGTGTCTTGGTTCCATGTAACAGGGTGACTGAAGATGAACTGGATGTCGAGCGACGACCACTCTTTGTCCTGGAATTGATCCTTCAGGTAATGCTGGATGTGACCGTTGAGCTTCTTGAGATAGTCGATAACCAACTTGTCGACTTCTGCGAGGTGGACTTCACGTGTAGTTGAGGGGTGGCTGTTTGCTTCGCGCAGGTCTCGGGCATCAAAAATGCCCTTGAACCGCGTTTGCGTTCTTGTCGACAGTCGCGGATTTTGGTTGTCAACTTGGAATCCCCAGCCTGAGACAACTTCTGGGTCTCCTCTGTATGAAATGGCCGATGGAACCTTTGGCTCCTCGCTGGCGCTGTCTACGTCGCGTGTCAGAATGAGGGGTGCTTCTCCGGGGCTTGAGTCTTCATACTGGGCCATTTGCGGATCACCCGAACAACATTTTCCGTGGGTTTGGCATATGCAACGGCAGTACCTGGGTAAATGTAATCAGTAGGGTAGATGAAAGAAAGTCCGGAAGTTGCGCGAACCTGTCATGCCAAAGTCTATACCGACCACTAGGTCTGGGACCGGCTCTCGATCAGTAGTGCCGTTCGACATGTTCGAAGATGACTGCTTTTTGACGTAACGAAATTGGGGAAAAGAGAACCAAAGCCAGTATTAAAGGGATAGATTAAGAGATGGGAGGTCAGTATATCAATGATGTGGTTGCAGGCGGGTTAATTTGTATGTCAATACTTCATCAATTCCAATATCAGGGAGGTGAACTCTTGGACTTATGTACTTGACGGCATCATAAAATCACTGAATCGTATGGAGAATTTGGCCATCAGGCTGTGCTGACATGGCGTCTGCCACCAGGCTGTGGTGCTCTTCAGCTGGCCTGATCTGTTGGGTGTTCGCATAGGTAGCCTGCTTTTCTGAAAGACAAGCCACAAAGATTGATCGTTTATGGCATGCCAGCTGATTTATACTAATTTAGAATTTCTCCTCCCTTCCTTAAGCCTTGCGTAGATGAGAGTATGAATACCGCAAGCTGAGGTAGGCAGCTTATTTTAGACTCGGCGGGAGTCGCCATGGTGAGCCGCGGGTCAGACACACTAGGAGTAGACGTGAGCTCATGTGTTACAGCGAACACAGCCTTGTTGCATACAAAAGGGGTGCCCGCCAATGCTTCGTATCTATGTATGGTATTCCAACCCGCTTGGGAAATATCCACCATCCATCTCGTTTGGAGTATCGCAACCCCCGAGACCAACGCAAGAGGCACCGGTTTTCCTTCAAGGCATGTCACATGGAATCGGGGACGGCAGCCAATGTCTTCCAAGGGCGGCAGCGCAGCCGAGTGCCTGGTGGCGGAGCAGCTCGGCTCAGCCCAGCGGTCCTTGGCATGCATGCAGTGCCACTGAGGGGATGTAAAAAGCAACAGCCCTTCCATGAGACGCTGTCACTTCTCAACGATGAGAGATTTCGAATGCCCTTTGATGGGCCGATTCTCCGTAGCGTCGGACCCTATCAATCCACCACGGAGGCATGCCGCGAGGAGCGTAGGAGCCAAGGCGGGAAAGGGTAAGGGAACTTGAATATGCAACCGAAATCGAGGAGAGCCCCGGCTAACAAGGAATGCCCCGTCGAATGGTGTTATTTATCTAAGAATGACAATAAGATGAAAGACACTGAAACCCCGTGTTGATACCTCTTGAGTAGTCAAATGGACATTTGACACTGGGCTGCGTCACGTATTACTGTGTACCTTATTTATCACACAGCCTGCTTGTTTTTCAAGTCTTATTCGTCGAGTTTCCACCAACCAAACGACTTGGATTTTCTGTCACACTAGAAGTGATACCGCCTTAAACAACACCTCAACCCCTCACTGCAGGCAGCAGAATCTGCGCTTTTGTCATGCCTCGTCAACCGTCAGTAGTGAGCCCGTTTCGCTTGAATCAGCCGTTACGCCGCAAATTTCTTCCCAATACTTCGTGAATTACTTCCTGAACCACCCGAGATTCTCAACTTTCTCCTTCGCACCCATTCCTCTCCTCCTGCAGATTTCAGAAGTCTGCCCGACGCCATCTCAGTCCGAAGGCTTGAACATGGAACGATACCAGTACGAAGACCTCAACCTTGACCGACCTGCGTTCCGGCTCGTCCGTCTTCTCAAAGGAGCCGGCCATTGCTTGAAATGTGAACTTTTCCAGGCGTTCTTGGATGAACGTGACTGCAATATTCCGTACAAGGCCGTATCGTACACCCGGGGCGGCACAAACCTGACCGAGAGTGTGGAGATTGACGGCAAACAGCTGGAGGTCACCTCCAGTCTATACATGGCGCTCAGAAGGCTTCGATCCGATCACGAAGATCACATTTTATGGGTGGATGGCATATGTATCAACCAAAACAATCTCCGAGAGAGGGGCCATCAAGTTCAGCAAATGGGCTACATACATCGACAAGCAGATCGAGTCATCTTCTGGCTTGGCCAGGCTACCTACGAAATCAGAGTGTTCTTGGACTCTATAAGACTGCTTTCGGAAGAGAGCAGAAAACGCCCGACTGAGTCCTGGAGTTTGAGAGACCCTCGCTGGCGAGAGCTGTGGGATGATGTTCAACCCACCTTGAGATCTAAACATCCTCGTCTACTCGCGAGGCAACAGGAGGGTCTCTCGAATTTGCTCAATAACCCATGGTTCACAAGGGTTTGGGTATTGCAGGAGGTGGCGAATGCACAGGCAGCGCTGGTATGCTGTGGCTCCGAGTCCGTCTCCGCGCGCCTCTTGGCCATGTCCCCCCTTTTGCTGGGTGTTGAACCCAGCAGTCACTGCCAGGCTGTCTTGGACATCATGCCTGGTCCATCTCGGAAAGAGACATGGTGGAATCAGGAGAGGGACTTGTATCATCTCCTTCGACGTTTCAATTCAAGCCAGGCGACGGATCCGAGAGACATCATCTGTGCCATGCAGGGGCTCTCTACAGATGTTAGCGAGACCGGGAATTTGACCCCCGACTACGGGAAGTCGACCGAGGAATTAGTTTGGGAGGTGTGCCACCTACTATTCTATTGCCCTGTCGATTATAAAAGCATTGGAGTCCTAGGTATCAAGGATATCGCGCACAAAACGCCGCAGCTCAATGGCCTTGCCGTCACAGAGCTCATCAGGGTGTCCAAAAAACACGAGATATCACATACTCAACCGTGAAGCCATCATAATCACACAAAAGACCATACTGGAGGCACTGCGAAACAAGAAGGATGGCTTTCAACTCTTACGGCACTTATTCAAGCACGGTCGGGCACATTTGGAGATCGAAGCCGCTGCAATCACTGACATTGCCCGTTACACTGATGCCCTCACCATGGACACGCTCTTGAAACGCCAAAATGTCTCTGTCAAAATAACATACGACACTCTCCGAGGCGCAGCTTTAAATGAGACCGACAGTCTGACGATGTTAAGCCTACTGCTTCCACCTTTCGTTTGGGCGATCCCAAAGATGGTCTTGAGGACTTTATCAACAATTTGAACACGCGGCAACTGGAATCGCCACACGCGAGGTCGATACTCAAAACTGGTCGGAGAGCGTGGAAATTCCTACTGGAATCCATCATGGATGTTAGGCTACGGCTTCTCAGACGCAGAATCATAAGCGCTCATTCTAAACACCAGAGACTATTAAGTTAAACTGCTGCACTGGCAGAAACACACCATTGGTCTTCTCCGTCGTCTGCATGCTTGTCAAAAACAGAAACACTTCAAACTCTGGCGGCAGCATAACAAACCGAGGTCCAGCTCCCAGCCACTGTCAGGTTCGACCCCAGGTGCTTGACGTCTAAAGCTTCTTTACAGCCAACAGTCTTCTAGGGGATTTCTTTCAGTTCAAATTATCCGAGATAGTGTCTGGCTTGATCTATCACCTCCTCAATCTTTGAACGAAATACACCTTCCTAGACCGGGATCTCTAAGTCCCAGCCTTCACTCCTGCTAAACATCCACCACACCATTGACCGCAAATCACTTTCAGCTTCTACCAACACCCCAGAGACATCACTCGCAAAACATTTCACCTTGGTAAGTCAATCTCCGGTTTCCGTTTTACATTTTTGGAAGCTGCAGCAGTGAAAGCGCTTAAGCGTCCCCCAACCTGCTGTTCTACTATTTCCTGAATATCTGACTCCTTCCAAACAGAGCCGCGCGCTCATCTCACAATTTTGCTTCGTGCGCTTTCCTATCTGAGAGGGACCTTCCTTCCAATCTTTCACCATCCCAAGCTTTTCCTCTTCTTTCACACCTCTCCGTTTTACCTTCCACCAACCTTAACTTCTCACGCCTCTCTCATCAACCGTCTTTTGTTTCACCTCACCCTTGACACATTTCCAAGAATCAAAAGTCATTCCAGCCATCTTCTACCCATATTCGCTCTCGATCAGGCAGGAACGACCTCAACCCTCCGACCCCGAGCACTTACCTTCTGACCAGGTGTCTCAAAACTTTCCGATTCCCACAACTCTTGTCTCAGCCGAAGAAGCCAAGGTTCGCATCATTCATCTCAGTTGCCTCCAGCTCGACGGACACCATACAACATGGCCACCCAGCTTAACCAGCAAACCAACACCATCCAGGCCGCCCCCGCGCTTGCCTCGAGCACCATTCCTCCTGCTCGCCCGGAGCTTCAGAACGGAGACGTTCCCGGCAACGCCAACGTGGATTCTAGCAGGCTGTCGAATCCTGCTGTCGACGGTCAGAACCCTACCATGGCCCATGGCAACGCCGGTATCGTCGACAAAAACGGCAAGAGCGAAGCGAAGAAGGAACCGAAGCCTTTCAACTTCCCCAAGCTTCCCAATGAGATCAAGAACATGGTCTTCGCCACTGCCGTTCAATACGATCCTGCCATCGTCTACGCTCAGTTAAGAATCGCGGGCGACGACTATCCCAAGAGGGTCTGGTTCATCGGCGGCGAAAACGTCTCCAGGTCCGACTTCAAAGATCTATGGAACCTCGCCAAGGCAGTCCCCGAGTTCAAGTCCTTTCTCGAGAACGAGTTGGGGATGACCCTGCGCGCCCTCGGCAGGGACCCAATCAGAGCTTTGCGCGGCAAGAGAGATCTCATGGTGTTCACCTTCGATAAGAAAGACTACCTCAACTACCCTATTTGGAAGGTCCAGGCATTGAGTGCCGGCGTCAGATGTAACAGCCATGGCATCTTCACGACAAACGTTCGAAACATTGGCGTGCTTTTTGAAAGACACAAAAATCACAGTTTGCACTCATCCATCGCCTGCAAGCATGCCGGCGACCCCTTCTGCCCCGAACACCTGGCAGGGTTTGCCCAGAATTTCCGCCATGTAGAGAACGTCTTCATTCTCATCAGGCTTAAGGTTGCCGATTTTCAGGTATCCGAGGCGAACATGGTTACACTCAAGGAGTTCCTCGTCAAGAAACATTGTGAGTTCTTAGACGACAGCCCCTGGGACAACGGCCACTAGTTTCATGACTGACATTTCTGCAGCCGATGCCCAGCGCCAAGGCCTGGCCGTTTACAACGACATCAAGCGAACCTGGGTCGAGATCCAAGACCACGATCCTGACACAGGCAAGCTAAGACCCTCTGTCACCAAGGTTTTCAATCTCGTGGAGCAGACCCGCAAGGATTTTCAGGTCCACGTTCAAGGCGTGAAGCGAGGCAGTGTTCCTCGCCATGCTGTCCAGTTCCGCGTTCTCATCTCGTCTCACTGGTGCAAGTAGATCGAGCTTACTTGCACACTCACGGGTCTACTTTCTGATTTTGCGACCACTCTGGTCCTGGCATTTGAAATTGGAAGGGTGGAAGGGAAAGACAGGAGCCGCAGCTTCTTGTACCCGTACGCTGTGCCTACATTGGCATGAATCTACGCGACGGAATTGAAGGGGATTTGCTCCACAGATATTTAGACACATCGCGAATTTCAATTGGTTTGTCACTATTTCGCTTTTTTTCGTGACGAAATCCCCAGCATTGCTCGTGCCTTTGGAGCTTCAACAGTTTCGCAAGGCGACTTCTTTGACAGCCAAGATGGAGCGGTGAGATTCCGGAATATCAGACCATTGTTCTTACCTAACATGAGCTGCTATTTTCTTGTCGCTGCAGGAAGTGAAGATCCGCCAAGATCCAGGTCGGGTCGTTATCCTGGCCATCAGTCATGCTTCTCGGGCTAAAAAGCATCAGATGGTACTATTTACAAAGTCGAAGCAACTCGTCTTATTCCCGTCAGATGCGCGGTGGACCGTCGTCGCTCGGATGTGTTCCGCTTTCTCGGATGTCTTCCCGATCGGCGGGACCCTGCAAGAAAAGGCCCTAAAAAGGCGTCTTATCACAAGCTAAAAACGAGGGTTTCTTTGCTGAAAGGCACTTCGGGCGCTGACTGACCTGACTGACGGCAGACTGCAGCTAATTTAAATCCCCTGCCGAGACTTGCCGTGCGTCTCGTCTCGGCGCGGCATCGGAGCGATTCGCTAAAACCGACGAGGCATTGACTAATTCGGACGGCGATATCGTCCGACACGCAGGCGACAAGTGACGGATTTTGGCGCAACCTTGCAGACGTCACGCACATTAGCTTTTTGTGTCTGTAAGTTGCGTCTGAGCGATAATTGCTTATAACTGCGTTTCTTGCTGGTTTCGCTCTTAGAAGTATACAACCATCGTTGCCTGTGATGAGATTTCGTCCTCGCACGCGACCATGACGACTGCGAGCAACCGACCGGTCACCGAGCCCCAATGGCTCGCAAATTGCCTCGACGCCGTTCAGGCGATAAAACTGGTTTGTCTTCAAAATGAAAATTCTCGAGTCGCAGATGCTAAACGAGCCAGGCCGCGCTCCAATCGGCACCGAAACTGCTCACCTCATGGCTCTACGTCCCCTTCGGCATCATGGCGATGCTCGCCGTGTGCTTCGGCGTCAGCGTCATCTTTCAAACCGTCGGCGTCTCGTTCCCTGCCTCCGTTGCATGCCTCATCCTCCTCTTCTTTGCACTGCTGCTTTCTGAACTGGTGCTCGGAAACCACAAGACGAAGGCCATCGTCGCCGTCATCGATGTGCCGGTAAGATCCAGCGCTCTTCAGCTTGAACATCATGAGACTAATACTCCCAGGCCGGCTGGTCCCTCCGCTGGATCAACGTCTTCTTCACGCCCTCTTTCATCATGCTGCCCCTTAGCCCGTCCATCGGGATCACCGAGGTGATGAAAATCATCGCCGTCTTCCGTGAGCCGATCGTCCTCTTCGCAACGCCGTCCACTAACCCGCTCCAGTCATCGGCTTCGTCATCATGATGGCTCTCGCCGCATACCTCACCCGCGGCCTCCAACTCCTCCTCGGCTCATCCAAACGCGCCCTCACTGAGCGCGCAGAGGAGATGGGCAACGAGACCGATGAGATCCCCCTCGCCGACACCCCGCCCCGGACCGACTCGACCCCGGGCTCCCGCACAATCTCCGCCGCGCCGTCCTCGCTCTCCCTCAACACCATCGCGCCGCCTCCTCCCTCTCAGAACGCATCTCACAACTTCCTCCCGGCCGCAAACAGCCCCGTCCGGCCTCCGGACACGCCCACCGACGCCCTCACCGCGCAAACCGGCACCCTCCCGCCTCAGACCCCCCTCCCGCTACCCCGCGCCCAGCTCTGGGCCGCCTGGATCTGCGCTCACCTCGACCTCGCCGTATACGCCGCCATCTTCACCTTCGTCGGCATCCCCATCTACTTCGCCACGGGCTACGGCATGCCCCTCCACCTGAGCCTCATCATCCTCATCTACTCGGCCGCCGCCTCCGTCCCGGCCAACTGGCGCCAGTACCTCCACCCGGTCCTCGTCTCCTCCCTCTTCTCCGTGCTGGGCATCTGGGCCCTCGCGGCGATGCGCGGCGACTCCCTCCCGACGACGCTGCGCGCCTTCCGCACCGGCGCCAACTACACCTACCTCTGGCTGCACACCAGCTCCGGCGGCGGCCGGCTGCCGGGCGCCGGCGACATCTTCAGCACCGTGCTCGACGCGAGCATCGTCTCGCTCGCGCTGCCCATGTACCAGTACCGCCGCGAGCTGAGGCAGCACTTCGTCGCCATCGTGCTGCCCAACATCGTCATGTCCGTCGGGTGCTTGTTCTCGTACCCGAAGATCTGCTACGCCATCGGCATCAGCGCCGAGAGGTCGCTCGCGTTCGCGTCGAGGAGCCTGACGCTCGCGCTGGCGATCCCTGCGACGGAGAATCTGGGCGGTGATTTGAATACCGTCGCGGCTGTGGCGATCATGAGTGGTATTGTGGGTGTCCTGGTTGGGCAGCGGATGCTGGCTTGGTTTAGGATTCCTGAAGGTGAGGACATTTGTTTCCGTGAGGTGGAAAGGAAGCTGACGAACTCACAGATGACTACATTACCCGCGGCGTCACATTGGGCGCCAACTCGTCAGCCATCGCCACGGCTCTGCTTCTCCGGACTGATCCCCGCGCCGCTGCGCTGTCGAGCCTTTCGATGAGCTTATTCGGCACCATCACCGTCTTGTTCACGTCGATACCGCCTATTGCGAGCGTCATCAAGTCCTTGGTCACTTGAGAGTCACTTGAGAATCGGACACGCCTCGTCAGGGACTACAATATTCTAAAATATTTTACGACATTAGATGATCTGCCAGAAACGTACGAAACCTCGCGAACGAAGACCTTATGCGGGGATGCTCGGCGCCAACTGCTTCCAAAAAGCGCACCTCTCCCCGCGACCGCCCTCCCACGAATCCGCCGGCACGACAGCAATCTCGTTCCTCTGTCCCGGCGCGGCGAACTGCTTCACCGTAGCCCCCCACAGCGTGGTGAAGTCGTACTCGACGCCGCCCGTCTGGTTCAGGTTCAGCTGCTGCGGCGCCGTCTCCGTCCACGCCGGCCACTCGCTCGCGCCGTTCAGCGCGCCCGGGTCCGCGCTCGACGCGCCGTTGGCCTCCTCGTTGCTGATGGACGGGTCGTCCTTGGTGACGAAGTTCCCAAAGATCCTGCGGAAGGCGAGGGTCAGCTCCGGTCCCTGCCTCGGCGTCGCGGGGCCGAAGTAGGCCTGCACGTCGTCCCCGTGTGCGGCGAAGGGGACGGAGTATTGGTAGTGCCAGGCGGACCCGGCGGGGAAGGCGTCGGAGAGCCAGTAGCTTGGGCAGACGAATGTTGCTTCGGCGAGGATGTTCTGGATGGTGTCAGGGTTGGTGGTTTACGAGATGGGAGGGGAGCTTACGTATGCGCGCTGCTGCGGCCCGGCTCCGGTCTGGCTGACGTCGACGGCCGTGAGACCAGTCAGTCCGTTTGTCTCGAAGCGGGTGTTGTTTAAGCTCGTCGTGCTGGGGTTCGCGGCCAGGATGTCGTCGATCTGAGCGTCCGAGAAGTTGGGGAACTCGAGCTTCAGCCAGGCTGTCAGGGCTGACTCGCTGGTGATTTTTGGAGGTGTGAAGAGGAGTCCTTCGTTTGCATTGTTCTATGCGTGTCAGCTTTTATTTGAGATGTCCGCTTTTTGACCTTGGACTCACACCGGCTAAGAGGCGCTCGCCGTTCACTTTCTTCTGGGCCATTTGTTCGCTCGGGAGGCTCTTAATGTAGGCTCCGTCCGTCACGGGGTAGTATGCCCTGTTAAGTGTTAGTATGCAAGTAATTACAGAGACACAGACAGAACCTACCAAAGACCGTACGTTTGCTCGGATGAGACGTTGGCGTTTGCTTGCTGCAGCGTGATGCTATCCGTCCCCCTGAGGCATTCCATGACATCCTCCGCAGAGGCACAGCCCGTCTTCTCGGCAAAGGCTTCATATCGCTGTGTCGGATACTCGGCGTCATAGTCGTAGTGGAAAGGAAGGTACGGCGAAGCGGCGATGCTCTGGCCGTCAAGTTAGCAACACCACCTGCACGCTGGAAGACAGCGACCTACGTTTTTGAAGAGCAGCGTCCCGAGGCCGCCGTCCACCGCGAGGGCGTGGTACATGACCGACCCGGCGCCGGCCGACTCCCCGACGATCGTCACCTTGCTCCTGTCCCCGCCGAAGTTGCCGATGAACTTCTGCACCCACCCGAGAGCGAAGGCCTGGTCCAACAACCCAGCGTTGACGGCTCCTTGGGCCTTGACCTCGGCGGAGGAGAGGAGCCCGAACGCTCCCAGCTGCAGTCAGTCAGTTTTCTTTCCCCCTTCATAGTATGTTATAGAGAAGCTTCCATACCCGGTACTGAATCGAAACGGCAATGAAGTTGTTCCCGTTGTCGTTGATGATCTCGGACATATCCTGCTGACCATTGCCGACGCCGTAGCCTCCACCATGGATCCAGACCAAGACGGGCAGATTCTTGGCATTGGGCGGCGCGTACACGTTCAGGAACAGGCAGTCTTCGTTCCCGGGTACGAATGGCGGGATGCCCGGGATGGCGAGGTAGGCCTGAGGGCATTGTCAGAGAACTCCGTCGCCTTGATCGTCTCGTTGGACGTCTCACGGCTCGGAGGGTGCGGTGGCTGCCATCGGAGGGCGCCCGTGGGAGGCGCCGCGAAGCGGATGCTGGGTTTCTTGTCAGCCGTCTTTCCGTTACACATCTCATAGGAGACGCACCCTTTCCAGACGTTCAAGCCGGTCGAGTTGTCGTGGTAGCCTTCATATCTGGCGTATCCGAGATTGACTGTGGGAGAAGCCTATTGTTGACACCCGCCAGCCTCGGAAGCATCGCCCAGACTCTGCGTATTCGCAATCAGCTCGGCAACAAAGGCAGAGGCAGCATCCTCAGCTCTGGGTTGCGACGGGGCGCCCAGAGAGAACGGCACGAACGCCGCGGCGGAGGCGACAAAGAAGTTGAAAGATCTCATCGCGAGTTGAAGCTCTTCCGTGTCGACAATGACAACAAGACCGACACAACAGCATGACGCACAGGGGAGGGCAGCCGCTTATAAAAGCCATCCATTGCAAAGGTCCCCCGTTTTTTTCAGGAACACCGCCTTATGCGCCTTACGATTGAGATCCCGCGCGCGGGAGGTTGCAGAGGCGCGGGAGGTTGCAGAGGCGCGGGAGGTTGCAGAGGCGCGGGAGGTTGCAGAGGCGCGGGAGGTTGCAGAGGCGCGGGAGGTTGCAGAGGCGCGGGACCTAAGGCAATCTGGCATGCCCGCCCTTCATCCGTCAGCCCGGCTGCAGCTCCGATTTGCTCTTTCTCCTGCTTGGGAGTTCGCTTCTCGATTCATTCTCTTTTTTCTTGTTTCTTGGTGACAGGATAAGCGACCCAGTGCAGTCATGTCCCCGGTCGCTTGGCATAAGCTCGTGTTCTCTAGCTCGTGTCTCTCTTCTGCAGCTCTCGTCACCGTCACAGGCGGCATCTTACCTGCAGTCCGCGGAATTCCACATGAATCCCGCTCGTATTTATAAGATGGCCGACAATGTCCGGGTATTGACCGGATGATATGTAAGCGTGACATGGTCATGTATTCTTAAGTTTCTCGGTGTGTGGGGTCCTTTGGGGGACGATTGGGACGGCAGACGGAACTGCCGGGGACTGACAAATTGGCCAAAATTGCAATATCCTTTCTGGTAGTTGTAGATGAGAACCGAGGGGCCGGTCCTGGATCTGTCGTCCATGCAGGTGATGGGGCCTTGGGATGGCACGGCTCGGTATTCTGTTTTGCGGTACAACGCGGTCCGAACTTGTCACGATTGCCCCGAATCGTGCTTCCAAGCAGCAACCAACTCCTTTGCAGGGATGTTTCGAATCTAGTGGTGTGTGGCATGAACCATGGTGGGTTGGCCATGGAGTTCGTCCTAACTACGGCGCCCCACCTCCTAGATGCTGACATGGTTAAAAGAGTCCTCTTCCCATCCCCTCTTGAGTGTCTTTTGACTCCAGATCTCGTCTCGTTTATCTTGGGCATGACCTGCCGTTGAAGGTTGTCAGGTGACAAAATTTGTCCAAGAACCGAAACGTTGGAAGATATGTGCTCTTCCAGAGACCATCCGTGCTTCTTTATGACTACTCTTTTGCTCAAAAGACCCAGTCTTGTTGAAAAACAGCATGGAACATGCATTCAAGAGGATGAGACTGTCAGATGTTTTGCTGGCAAGCTGACTGTTTAGTGCTCTCTTCCCCTACATCTGTCATAACAACAGGACGTGTTTCCCAGTCTCTGCTTCCTCGTTGAGCAAGCGGGTACAGGTAAACTGACCCACTCATGTCGTCCAGGAAGTTTGACTCCTTCGTCTCTTTCAACTTGGTCGGCGAAGTTTCTCTCTCGTCCAAGGCCCAAACCACTAAACTCGAGAATCCTCAGCCGTCTGTAGTCCTCGCTGCAAAAAGACTCGAGGAAAAGCCGTGTCGGTCATCTTGTCATACGCCTGACTAGAGACTTCGCCAGAGACGGAGACACGGAGCTGAGATGCGAATTTCGAACTGATCGTATGTTGGGTTACTTGACAGTAAGATTCCCAACGCTTACGACCGGTCAATGAAGTAGTCACGTTGGTTCATCGTACCGGGCACATGTGATGCTTCTACAGTGGCTTCATTGACACGCTTATATTTGGTTGGCGGCTTGAAGCAAGTCATTCAGGCAAGAGTCAAATGACAGCGAAGCAGATAGGGATAAAAGAAGTCGCATTCCGGTAGCCATACCTAGACCAAGCCCTTGTTACGTATAATCCTGCCGATCCGTCCCACTCCGAGCAAATGAACCGTCCATTTCATACCAGCAGACGCTCGAGTCCGCGTTTTTCCTTGATCGAAATCCTTCATCGTAGCCCCGACATACCCGCGCGTCCACTACACAAACAAAACGAGAAGGGAGCCTATTTCCGCTCCTCAAAGTAAAACTTGCCCAGGCGCTCTCCGCTCTGCGGGCTTCCCAGCGCGGCGTTGCCTACCCGCGCCTCACCGCCGTCGAGGCGTTCCCGGACCATGCGCTCGGCCGCGTCGCGAGCCGTGGGCGTCGTGCTGGTGTTCGCCTGGGGCGGGAGCTGCGAGACGGGCACCGGGGGCTTATTCGTGGTGTCGACAAACATCTCCTCGTCGGGGACGCCCGCGCCGTCATTGGTCATGCCATCCATCATCCGGGCGTCACGTCGCTCCTGCATGGCCGCCGCGCTGACCGGGGTATCACCGCCCATGGCCACATCGCGATTCCGCTGCGTCGGAATGCCGTCGCTGAGACCAGATCCACTGCGCTCGAGGCCCCAGGCGCCGGCGACGCCGGGGATGGGTCGGCGCTGGTAGATGGGGCCGGACACGGTGCTGTTGGCGCCCTCGCCGAAGCCGACGAGACTGGCCGAGCCGTCATCGCTCATGCGGTCGTCGTATCCCCCGGTGGATCGCGTGGCCATGTCCTCGTCCATCTGCTCAGGCTCGGGACCCATGCTGGTGACAGAGTCGGCCTCGCGGTAGTTGGTATCCATGCTCAGCATATCCTCATCCTGCTCGCCGGGGGCGGTGCGAGTCTCGTTGTCGTCCCCGGTATAGCTCTCGGTGGCGCTGGCGGTGCCGACGGTGCTCATCTTCGTGACGGCAGTGGGCTGGCCATGAGCGTCGAAATAGGCAGGGGTGAGGTGTGTGCTCGGCGGGTAGTTGGCGGGGAAGCCGGTGGCGGAGGTGGGGGTCGTCTGGGGAGAGAGGGAGGAGGAGCCGGTGTTCTGGTGGTGCGGCGGGGCGCGCAGGGTCGAGACTCGCTCGAGGCCGGCGAGGCGGGAGATGCGGTCGGCGCGCTCGGCCTCGAGACTCGTAGTCGAGGGGTGATGGGCGTGGCCGCGGCCGGCAGGGCCCTGGGGCAGGTGACCTCGGTGGCCATCCTTAATTGCGGTTGTAGAGAGGGCGGACAGGGACGTCGTTGTGCTCGTGGGGGTGCCGCTGCGTCGGACATGTTAGCTGGAGCGGCATAATGGGTGGGAAGGGAGGGCGGACGCACGGCATCTCAGACGGGGTGTCTGGGTTCGAGGTGGGAGGAGGGAGGTTGATGAGGGTGGGATGCGGTGCCTGCGTCATGATTGCGGCTGAAAATGTCTAGATCGGTGAGGGCTGTTGTTGATGGATGTAGAAGTCGGCACGGCAGACAGCTGGAGGGTGGTGATGCTTGGGTAGCGATGCTGTCGCAACTCGTTCTCGCAAAGCAGCGTGGTCAGGCAAGGGTCGCGCGATAGCGGATAGCGGGGTATCAGGGGATCGTCGTCGGATGTTTGACGTCGGGCGGCGGTAGGGATGGCTGGCGTGGGATGGTCGGGTATCTCAGGCGCGGCGGTTAAGGGGTATCGCAGGTGATTCTCATGACATGTTGTGGTGTTCAGGTCGTGGAGGAACGCAGCGAGAAGAGGGTGCGACGAAAGCGTTTAGAGGGAAGGTACGGGCAGTGGCACTGGCAGTGGCAGTGGCAGTTGCCGTGGCTGATGGCTGATGGCGTAGGGAGAAGTTCGGCCGGGGACAGTCCCCTGATCCATGAAAGTGAAGCGTACAAATTGAGCAGGAAGGAGCACCTCAGGTACAAGGCCGCGGTACGTACTTGGTGACGGCGGACAGCTGGAGGTTGGTGGGGGAGGGGAAGGGCCCAAACAGCAGGTGCTGGACCCAGTCGGGTACCTTGCACCGGCGGGTGCTTACCTCAGGGTGTGCTTGCCCATCACGACGCCTATGACGTAAGGTGGACCCGGCGCCCTGTCCGCCCCGCTTGGGCAAGCACTGGCCAGTCGGACTGTGGACAGACTCGACACGGACATTTTCCGGTCGCTGATTGGCCGGACTTCCGGGATCGTGATTGGGTTCTGGCCTTGGACCCTCAGGCAGCCGGCCGTCTCCAGCCCTGGCGCCGCAATTGGACCCTGATTGCTGCTGTTAGCGTCCCGGTACGTACCTGCGTACTTTCTGTGCTCTGACCGATGACTCTCTTTTCACTCGATGCCGCGCGATGATGCCATCTCGCATTCAGCATGGACTTGTGCTGTCCAGTCTACGTCGTTTCCAGACTAACATGCTGACTTTTGGACATGTACACGTTCACAATTCCAACATGTTACTGGGAGACCACAACTACTTTCCCAATTAGCGTCCTTTAACCACGGGATGGCTTCGATCTAGATGTGAACCCGGAACAAACATGCTTTGATCTTGGCAGGGCAACCCGCGTTTAGTCATTTATTGAAACCACCACCATCTCTCATCTGACCTTTTCTAGCTGTGGGTCGAGTACACCATCAGGTACAAAATGATTATAGAAGACTTCAACCGCATCCACCAACTCCATACAGGCATTCCCAAAAGCCTCAAGCCCGAAGCAGTAGGTACTTATCTCTTTGTCCATAGTATCCGGGGTATCATCTCCACCATAGTATAAGAGCCATACTTCCTTACGGGGTTGCCAGTCCACAATACAAAAATCTCACAGAGTAGAGTATCTCCCCTCGGAATTCCTGCGTGCTGCAGTCTCGACAGCGGGCGTAGCGGTCGGGCTACGGCTTGTGAGTCTTCTGGGTTGTCATCGAAGACTTCCAGGTTGTTACGCGGCGAAGGTTGGGGCGCCGTCATTGCTTGGCGCAGGCTGGACGATGGTCTTTTGACGGGATTGGTTGTCGGCAGTATCCCGCTTCTACTGCCTCATCGTCACCTTCCTCTTCTTCGTTGATATTCTCTTGTATGTTCAGAGGAATGCCGGAACAACAGCGAGTGGGGGCAAAGCTTGCACATCGCAATGCTGGCTCTTGATGGGTGGGGATCGTGGATCAAGGTGTGGTAAGTGTCGAATAGATGTTGCATTCTGCAGAATCTGCTGAAATGCAGTTAGTATTTCGCCGTAATGTACGACTTCGGCATTGTCAGACCCGTAAGATAGATTTATTCACAATGAATTATGTATGTGTCTGGTCTTCAAGATCTTGTGTATCAAGAGTGCGCGTTGTAATGGGCGCAAGCTAAGAAATAGCAATTGACGACGGAAACGGATAGCAATGGTAGAATCCCAGTATCGAAAACTTGTCGCTGTGTTTGTTGAATATTTCTGCCGTTCCTATCACCATGTGGAAGAGCGAAAATGCCGACCTTCCAGTCGGGCGCGAAGCACCGATGTTGAAAGTACAAACTCAGAGTTTGGACCACGGAAAGCTGCACCGAAAGCGAACTTCGCTTTCGGGTCCGGCCCACCAGAACCAGAAAAGTCCTGCCATCTGGTCCAATTCAAAACTCCGCTGCATCTTTACTCCATCACTCGCCTTGATTCTACTCGTCATCACGGCCTTTCGGTGTTCCGCTGTCGAAACCAACTGGTCGCCGAGGCATCCGTCCTCCATATTAGACACAGGTTCATGCACCCATTCCATTGGTCAATGGTTTCCCCGATTTCTTATAAAGAACCCAGTCCAAAGACGTTATTTCTTTGCAACACACAGCTCAAACATTCGGAAGACTCTCTATCATGGCGCCACATAACCAATACATCACTCTCGAAGAACACGTCATTTTACCCTCTGTCGGCGACGACTTTCCGTTTGCGAAGAAGATATGGGATATCTATCCTGACCAACGAGCAAAAGCATGGGACCACGGTTCCCTGCGTCTATCCGACATGGATGCTGGCGGTGTTGCTCTCCAGGTTTTGTCCCAGGTCCCCGGCGTGGGCACGAGAACGCCAGAACAGTGCCGGATCGCAAACGACGAAATGGCCCAAGCCATTCAGCAAAATTCCGCACGCTTTGCGGGCTTCGCTACCCTGCCCATGCGCGATCCTGGCGCCGCGGCGACGGAACTTCGACGTGCCGTGCAGGACCTGGGACTCCTGGGTGCACTGGTCGACAACCATCCAGACGACATGACCCATTACGACGACGTACGCTTTTGGCCAGTCTTTGGAGCCGCAGAGGAGCTGAATGTGCCGATCTATCTTCATCCCGCACCCCCGACCCCTGAAGTGTTCAAATCGCGTTACCGCGGTAATTACTCCATGACGGCGGAAATTGGCCTCGGCACGGCCTCTTGGGGTTGGCACGAAGACGTTGGCTTGCACGTTCTCAAACTCTATCTCGCTGGGGTCTTTGAATGGTTCCCAAACCTAAAGATCATCATCGGGCACATGGGAGAGCTTTTGCCCATGATGCTTTCCCGAGTCGAAGGCATGCCGGCTTTTTGGGCCATGGCGGAAAAGGGGTCAAAGTCGATCAAAGACGTCTGGAACGACAACATTTGGGTCACGACGAGCGGAATATTCTGTGTGGATACGTTCAAGATGTTGAGACAGGTGACCAAGATTGAGCATATCCTGTTTAGCGTTGACTATCCCTTCGAGTCCAGCAGCAGCGGCAGGGCATTTCTCACCGAACTTCGAACGACAAACACGTTGAAGGACGGGGAGTTGGAGCTGATATCACGAAAGAATGCTACGCGTCTTCTGGGTCTATCCGAATTCGCGGGTCTTGATCAACAGGATGGGGCAGTGTAAGTTTCACGACAAGATGGAAAATACATAGGTTAACCTGAACTAGAGGTCTCTATAAAAATCAGAGTGACTATTAATACTGACACACTCTTTTATAATGTAAAATGCAACGAGTGTTTAAGAAATACTATGTACTCTAACAAACCAGTTAAATCAAGAGTAACATCATTACAGAATCAAAATTGAATGAGAATACAATAGACAGCTATTCGTGAATTGTATGCGAAGTGATAAATCAAAAGCACCTAGCTAACCCTTTGTTGAACATTGCACTTTAGAACATTACTCAAGTACAAGTGTAGTGGCGCCTTTTACCGGCTCTGTGGACTGGTGATTACTAGAAACCAGTTTCCCTTGTCTTCTCTTCCAGGGAGCATACCATTTGCGACGTCCTTTGTTGAACAGACGAATGGTGAAATGATTCTTGACTGCTTTCCCAACAGTGGAAGAACTGCTTTCCCAGTGTGTGCCGAAGTTTTTACGACACCATTTCTGGAACTGCGGTGCCATGGAACCAGTCTGACCTGAACCGCATCGTGCCGCCCCATCTGACCACAGGATCACATACTCGGTGGAGTCAAGTGGATTGAGAGCCATGGCCTGTTTTTAAGGTGAGTCGCAGTTCAACATCAAATTGTGCAGGTTATGCTACATACCTTGATCTGGGCACCTTTTGATTTGATGGCGTCTCCTAATGCTGCGTACCTACCCTTCAGATCGCAAACTTGGTAATAAGATAGGTTCTTTTCTGACGAATATCCAAGATCCGACGGCATAAGAGTCCGTTGAGCTACAAATGTATTGTTCTCCCCTAGCCAAATGTTTTCGAATGAGTTTGGATTCATCCCTAGTCTGTCGCGGATGGGCTGGGGAAGATTGAAGGAGCAATGCGACACTGTCCGGACAAAGTATGACCCATTGGTAGACAGAGACACGCATATGGGGTCTTCATTCGGGTGTTCGTTGCGAAGAAATTGATGCGCCCCAGGATAGACCTTCTGAAAGTTGTTGCTGAACACTGTGTGGTGATACAGTTAGCTTTTCAAGAGTCAAGCTTTATTGAGATTTTAAATAAACTCACTAGAGAAGTTACTCGAGTTTGCTTCTTGATAACGAACGTACCAAGAACCGTATTCTCCCCACGCCACCCACCGATTCCCGTTCATCATAGGGAATGGTTGGCGTGGCCGGGGCAACTCATGGATTGGAGCACTGCACTTTTGGTAAGCAACTATGCTTTAGCGGTATCACAGCCATGTACTTACGCAACATCGAACCGGAAAGCATCAAACCAAAACCGGTTTCCAAACAAAGACACGCTGACAGGCCAGTGGTCTATTTCTTCTAGCACGGGGCTAGTCTCTGGCAGTATCTGGGACCAGAAGACCTCTTCGAACTTCTGCTCCATATCATCTAGAGCGGACTGATGCTGATTCCGCTCATCTTCTCGCTTCTTCTTCTCCAGCTTCAGCTTCTCGTTGTGCTCTTCTTCCAACTTGACAAGCTTTTCCTCCCAAAGGCGTTCGATATTGACCTTGAGGTCTTCTCGCTGCTGAATGAGGTCATGTATCTGGGTTTGGACTCGCATTCTCTGCTCCTCGATTTGGTCGGCCATCTGCTGATCATTGGACGCCTGTGCGTCTTCCAGGTCTTTCTGCAAGTTGGCCAGATTCTTCTCGTACCTGTCGCGCTGCTTGGACAGGCCGCCGTCGACTTCCTGGCCAGCGCTCGTTTGATCCAAGGCGCAGCCTTCGTCAACCATCTCCTTTTGCAACTCCAACACTGTCGTCGCCTCTTCAGGTGGCTTGCCGACGAAGTGCCCGATCAAGCGCCGAGTGGATTCTTGTGTGTTCTGGTGGCGGAGCACCATGCTTCCCTTCTCCATCATTCCGCCCCAGAACTCGCGCTTGGTTTTCAGCTCGTTCTCGCGTTGTTCGCCTCGCTCAGGTGGGACCTCTTCCCACATGGTTGTTGCCAAGACGACATTTTTGAGGGCATCCGGTCCGCAAAGTTTCTGGAACATGAAAAGATTTCGCATGGCGCTTCCTCCCAGGCGGATATCAGTGATCCGGTGTAGATAGATGATTCCGTGGAGCTTCCTGGTTTCTCTGTACGATTCACCAAGCCACGTGGCGATCTCCCTCAAAACCTCTGTATCGCTACGGTTTGTGTCGTCAAAGCCTGGAGTGTCGACCAACCAGACTGTTGTGTTTTCTGAGTACTTCCCAGGGTACAGGTTGACTTCCTGTGTGCCTAGAATACCTTTAGTGGACGAGAAAATGATGAGAGCGGCGCCTAAGTGTGACATACAGCCTTCCAGCTGGTGGCCTATTTCCACCTCATCTTCTGTGAAATGAGAAATGAAAGTGCTCTTTCCGGCACCTGTAACGCCCATGACGGCAATGTAGATGTGATTGTGCCCAGGAGTTGGGTCAGGCGGCGGCCAGTCGCTGCCGCTGGGTTGATTGATCGCCACCATCGTACAACGCAGCACTAGGCCCTATGTTGTCGGGGATTAAGGGACTGCAATAGTCTATCTGATGAACTTGAAAATAAAATCCTAGAAAGGACAAAATAAGGTGCGGAGTGAATGTGGCGAGGCACGAGTTTTAGTACACGCTCATGCGGCCTTCCCTGAAAACAGTCGGGCATGCAGGCTGGCATCCAATTTAGAACCGGCTCTCACATAGCTGCTCTAAACGTGCAGTTCTTGCAGTTCTTTCAGTGTTTGCAATCTGTCATTCGTAGACCAACAATCCTATCGGTCCAATTCTAGATACCGAAGCAATAGTGGCTGCCTTGTTCCTTGGTAGCCTTAAAGCTCAGCCCAGAGCCGCAGCCTGACGTCTTCCGCAGTCATTTTTCTGAATCAGTAGGGCGGATGGCCTGTCAGCCTGGACGCAAGGTCAGCATGTGGCTGAGTATGACATGGAGTGAACACCTCCCATCTGAAGGTCTGATGACGCGCCTTCGCCAAATGGTTCAGTCTAGAAAGCTGCAGGTGAGATTTAGGCTTGGTCATTCCGTCACTTATTGAGGCGCATGCAACCATTTCAAGAGATAAGGGGGTTCTCAGATGACGGCTGAGGCTCTATTTGAATGTACTGTCTCAGCCAAAAGGGGCAGTGAATGCTGGGGTTTCCCTAAGGTAGGTAGGCATCCTTCCCATGTAAAACCAGCGTCGATTGGTCGCCTTACATGCCAGACCTCAGCTTGCGATATTCCATTTTGGCAGCATCTACCCCCATACATAGAGATTCTGTCATTCCGTTTCCGACACACAAGATGCCTCTCCCTTTAATGGGTTCATACTTAACAGCTTACTAAACCCCCATCTCTTCAAGGCGTTAGATGCTTGTATCAAGTGCGACTGAAAGAGGGAAACGTCAAGATTCATTCCAAAAAAATGTCATCAGGGGCCAAGGCTACCGCCCACCCGGACAAAGCCGCAAGGGCCTCATCACTCAGGTTCGAATACATACTTGCCAGACGATATCCTAGTGCTAACTCAGAATAGCTCGAATGACAGTGTCATTCTTGTGATGGGAATCACCGGCTCGGGTAAAAGCAGCTTCATACAACTGCTTGTCGACGATGAAGTTGGCGTTGGACATGATCTCACGCCTTGTAAGTTTTGGATCGGCGAAGACAAATTCTAAGATGTTAATCAAGACTTAGGTACTGAGCATGTGGGAATTTATGGGTACTGTGAGGAGGGACGGAATGTTTACCTGATCGACACGCCCGGGTTCAATGACGCCACGAGGACCGATGCCGAGATCCTCAAAGAGATCGCCTTTACTCTCACTGGTCTCTACAAAAGCGGGGTATCAGTGACTGGCATTGTCTACATGCACAACATCAAGGAAAGGCGCATGCCTGGATCGAGCCTTCAAGCACTCAGGATGTTCAAGGCAATGTGCGGAGACCCCTCCTTCCCACATGTGGTCCTCGCCACGAACATGGGAGGCGAGCCAGAATCAGCCAGCAAGGAACGAGAGAGTGTCGTAGAGCTGGTTTCCCGCCGAGATTGGTGGGGTGATATGATAGCAGGCGGCAGTCGCATCATGGAGCACACAGGAGAGGTAGATTCTGCGAAGAGGATTCTGCAGGCGTTGATCGATGTCCGGGATGCCAATCTGGTTCTGTCGATTCAGAGGGAGCTCGTTGACCAGAATATGGGCCTCGAAGATACGACCGCCGGCCGAGAGCTCGACAAGGAAATCCACAAGGCCCTCGAGAAACTGCAGGCCGAGATGATGAGGCGCCAATCCGAAGCGCAGGAAGCGCGGAATGCCGAGATGAAGAGAGAATTTGAAAAGCAAAGAGGCGAGCTGCAGTATGAAATCAACCAAGCGAAGAACGCCCAGAAATCGCTTCGAGTCACCCTCGAGAAGCTGGCGGAGGAGAAGAAGGCGGAACTCCTCAAGCGACTGGAGGAAGCAGAGAAGAAAAGTGCCGCCGACCTGGCAAGCTGGCAGAGCCATCGCGCAAAGCTGCAGTCCCAACTGGAGAAGAGCGAGCAGAAACACCAACAAGAAAACGCTCGGTTGGTCCGGGAACTCGGTGAAGCCAGAAGGCGTGCCGATCATTCGGATAGGCTCCGATTGGAGGACCGGATCAAAGATCTCGAGTCAATGCAGAAGAAGCAGAGGGTCGAGGCTGAGAGTGCGATACACGGTATCGATGAGAAGATTGAGAAGAAGAAGAAAAGTCGGACGGACGGCTTGGGTTGGAGATTGTTCCAAGTTGTCGTTGGTGTTGCGACTATTGTGGCGGGTGTCGTTGCCCTCGACCCAGGACTTGCAATGTCGGGTGCAGCGCAGGCCGGTCAAGGCTTTGCCATGGGTGGCGGTGATGATGAGGGCGGCGAGTGAGCGTTTTGTAGGGAATCGGGTTTGATTTGCTTTGCATAATGAAGAATAGGTCGTAGCTGGGGAATTCGTTACTCTTCGCTGACCCATTCTCCCCTGTTTATCTAACGGTGCCCCGGAGACTACGCATAAAACCTTGCGCAACTGATGTTGCTCTCCCACACCTTTTTCACAACTGGTTCTCACTAAGGGAAATTCGCCGGTAATGGGAAACGCCGAAAGTCGTTAATTGGAATTTTCCCCTCTTCGGTATGCCACGGCGCCGATGACAACAATCCTAGCGGCCGACAGCAAGACCAGCAAGTACGTCCCATCTCGCTCGTGTCGGACAGTAACTTGTTCCCAGCAGTTTCTTGCAGCTCTAGAGGGATGGAAGTTGCTACATCGAAGTGACAGAGCAGAAGTTAAACGGGCGGCAGAAAGAGGTTGCAGCCCCCTGAGTCGGGATTTCCGTTTCCACGAATACCCGAATTTAATTACATAAGTAGCTTACTGCCCTCGGCAATGGGCAGGCGCGGCGTTTACTTCATACCATCGACCCCGCCGTTGCAATTCCCGCTTTGGCGAGGAATTCTCTCCCCCATTCGCCGTTTACCTGCCTCAGCCAGTCTATTTTCGCTTTTCAACGCTCTCTCTGCCTTGCTATCGATGCCAGTATCCGACTCCTTCTCTCCGCTCGAGTTCTGTCCCTCTCAGCAAAGGTGTCCCCAATCGGCGATATCGTCCCACACTATGGCCGAGGTTCCTCGTCCAGTCGTCACGGATCTGACCGTATGCATCTTCTCTCCGCCAGTTTCTCCCTCCTCCTGCGAACTAGACCAGCGAATATGGCACCGCATAGAGAAAGACCTCTACCTATATTCATCTCAGCAGAGTGCATGGCTGTATGTAGCGACAGCGAATGAGGAAGAGCTGGCAGCTGAGGACCTGCTGGTTATGGATATCAGAGTCGGCGATCCGCCTCCCAACCCTAGCCCAGGTCATTCATGGGAGAGTCGACCTGGCGGAATCTGGTTACTAAGAAGCATGTTCTCTGACATGATTGACGAGCCTGTGACAGATGTGGACGTTCTCTTTGGTATGGATGCCGTTGACCCACGACCACAATGGGCTCTCATGCCATTATCGCTCCAACTCAACGGTCAGCCAAAGGTACCGGTTGCAAGACTCACCGTACTCCATGGCAGGGCCAAGCCGAGACCAGATGCTCGACCGGTTTTAAGAGTGAGGGAGGATGGCACATTCAAGATTGTCCAGATCTCCGACACGCATATGGTCACTGGTGTTGGGGTATGCAAAGATGCTATTGATGCCCATGGGAAAGATCTGCCAGAGAGCGATGCTGACCCAAACACGGTTGCCTTCATTGGAAGGATCTTGGATGCCGAGAAACCAGACCTTGTGGTTCTCACTGGAGATCAGTTACACCACGACATCCCCGATAGCAAATCTGCCCTCTTTAAGGTGGTTGCCCCTATCATCGAGCGCTCAATCTCATTCGCAGCCGTCTTTGGTAATCATGATAGTGAGGGCATCCACGCACTATCACGTGAGTACTCTCTTTCATAAGATGGCCAGTCCAAAAAGCTACCGATCGACAACACCCACACACTCTCGCAAATGGCGTAGGCTGCCTTGCTCCTCAAGACAGTTATGCATCCCTGATATGCTGGGGCTTGGGAATGACAGCTGTTCCTTCTTTCTGACTAGATAACAGGCACGGCACAGATGTCAATTCTTCAGAATCTGCGTTTTAGCCTCTGCGAGCCAGGCCCAGAGCATGTTGACGGCATAGGCAACTTCTCCCTGCAGGTTCTGGCTCCCGCGCCATCCCAGCTCCCGTTATCGACTCTGTATTTCCTGGATTCGCACGGCCAAATACCGAGCAAGATACACAATCCCGACTATGACCCTATCAAGCAAAGCCAAATCGACTGGTTCACGGAGACTTCCCAAGCACAACGGATTGCGCGGGAGAAGGGCGATAAGGACAACTACTTCCATCTGTCTCTGGCTTTCCTACACATCCCTCTTCCTGAGTTTGGTGACCGCCGTCTTAATATACACAACGGCCACCGCAGGGAACCGTCTGAAAGTCCCAGCGTCAATTCCCATTTCTACGACGCCTTGGTCAAGGAAGGCGTATCAGCATTGGGTTGTGGGCACGATCACGTGAATGACTTTTGCGCTCTGCTGCCGCAGCAAACCCAGCAAGATGACGACAAAATTCCTCAGCATGGTCTTTGGCTATGCTATGGAGGTGGCAGTGGGTTCGGTGGATATTGTTCATATGGCGGGATTCGCTTTCACCGTCGAACGCGGGTTTGGGAACTCGATACGGGTACCGGAAGCTTGAAAACTTGGAAGCGAGTCGAATATGCCATGGACAGAGTTGATGAGCTGGTGCTTGTAGAAAGTGGAGCGGTGGTTGATCCTCTGAGGAAGAAGATGAGGACAGACACTATGTAATGAGTTAAACGCGATATCGCCAAGTAATGCGGCACACATAACCTTCAGCAGAGCTCCCAGTTACCCAGATAAAACGACAGAAAGTAAATACAAGGTTGCAACCACATGTGAGTCCCAGTCATTATTGAACCAATTCCTTCCGGGATGTATATATTTCAGGCTTCTTTCGATGTCATGATGACAAAGCAATCCTTGTACCCTATTAAGCTACTCGTTATCATCCTTCGACATTGAATCTTCTATTTCTCCCCGTAATGCGTTGGCTGCACTGCGTCTTGTTGTGTTAGAAACCAAAAAAAGAGAAAAAGAAGGAGAGAGCCAAGATTAGCCCAGCAGCAAGACACTAACTAGGCTTTATCAGAAGATAAGCGTCGGCATCATTCTATTCCCTGCATGTTCAGGAATACTTCTAATATTACTGATGAGACACAGGCCCGTCCCCGATCTCTAGAAATACGTGCCCCCTCAAATTTTATATCGCAACATTGTGCACCACAAACTCAGGATTCCGAGCTAAAAACATGAAATTCAACGTTACTGACAGTACATACAACACTCTCCTACATAATCTCCAGATCAACTCTGACATCCCAAAGATTTGATGATCAACGATGAGAACCGCCCACCCTGCTCCGAGCTGTATTTCCTTGCGTAGCAGTCGCCGGTCTGAAAACCTGTACTGGAGGTTGCGTACTCTGGTACGGAAGTTGGACGTTAAATGCGAAGTCGTCGCGGGCGTTTCGGATTCGAGTTCCAACGTCTGGATTGTACTCTAAAGCCACTTCGCAGTCCAAGAAGCGCTGATTGGGTGGCATTCTTGCCATTGCAATCGGGCAGACATCGACTCTTCCAGGGCTATATCTATAGCCGATCAAGTGGTGAAAGGCTTCGCTCTTCTGAACTGCTGGCAGTCCACCCACATGCCGGGGGTCGTGAGTCTCCCAAGAAATGTATCCAGCGCGATGAAGACGGTAGAACCATTGCGCGCTATATCAATTTAGTTTTATTTTCACCGGTTTCATTAAGTGACGAGAATGCGATGTTACCTACGTAAAGTCGCGGCAGCCATTTGGATGCTCCTGTAGGTCCTCCGATCGACCTGATCCACCTCTTCTAGAGGTGGATGCCGATGCTGCGGCTGGAACAAGTGATTTTGCTACAATGACGTATTCAAAAGGTAGCAAACAATTGGCCTCTCGTATGAAATCTTTGACTGTGAGACCACTGCGGAGCGTCCGAAATCCAAAGTGCGCTATAGCGCTGTTTGATATCTGCTGCTCATTGGCCATTTGCCTCAATGTCACCTTCGGGCAAGTCAGTGAGCCCGTGGGATGCTCCACTGATGCTCGAACACTGAGACAAAGTTTCTTTCTACCCCCCTGATAGTATGATATGCTTTGAGAGAGTTGCAAATGTCAGCACATCTCACCACACGATGGGCACCTTTTGAGGACTGGGGAGTAACACAAGGTAAAGAAGTGCTGGATTACTGGTGATACCAAGAGCTGAGCGTTGGCTTTGAAGAGAGATCTTGGGCCCTTGTGTCAAGCAAATCAGTAGTTGAGAAATATGCCACATACCCTTTGCCGATTGTGAAGCGGAAAACCCAATGGTTCTTTTTCTTCCCTATGTTGTCCTTGGATGGATCTGCAGGATTGCCTGGGTTGGGCAGAAGGACTTCCACAATAGTTGCAGTGACCTCTGCATTTTCCATGAGCCTTTGAAGAGCCTCTTCTGGTGTATCCGGCGCGGTCCTTCGCCCAAACATGCTGACTCAGTGGGGATTTGCTTCACGCGATAAAGTGCCAAGGATAAAATAGGTAGTGGTCGTCTAAAATCTCAGGAGTTTTCAGAAGTTGAAGATTTATAATTCGAACAAAGGGCTGGTGTGTGGAAATTGAATGAACTTCTGTGAAGGATGTACGAGGTTATTAACGATGCTGAAGAAGCCCCAAGATCTTCTAAACCTTTGGATTTATACCTAAAAAGATCTTCAGCTTTCCTGTAATGAGTGGGCCCCAAATCTGATTGCCAAAGCTGTTGTAGGAAGCGCTTCCTGGCACCGGTGCTTAGTCCAGGAGTTTTGGCCCATGTCGTCTAGCAAGGAGTCTAAACAGCGACAAGGCCTAATTCCAATTGATTTGTAGCAGTTTTGCGCCAGATTCTGAGGAATTATTCCATCACAGCGCTTAGAAGGCAAGGGCTGTCGAAGCAGTAGGGCTAAGTCTTGCGAAGATTGGACAGGCTGCGTGTTGGCTCGGCCGGGCGACCAAGCGCCCAAGTAAACGGCCATGTAATGCGGGGCCGTACTCCGGATTATCAGATGCTGGTTTCCTCCAACCGACTACCTGACTTATCAGAACGCCGCCTCCTTACAGACATAGGCGCCTACCACTTGATTGTTCCAACATAGCGCATGGATGAGACGTTCCAGTATTGTAACCTTCGACAGGGCTCTGCCCCGTCGCCATTGCGACATGGCTAGCGCCGATAAATCAGTCAAAAATATCTCGGGACGAGGAATGCGATAACCACTAAGTGGGTGTGATCAACAATGGCGGTACGCAACTCCACAAAGTGACTTCCATTGGCTAATTCCAAGCCGAAAATGGTAAGCGCTAACAGGGCTGAAATTGGAGGAGAATCACACTGGAAGCGCGCGACATGGAGCCTCGCCAACCAACCGAATCTGCATAGGAAGTATTTTCATCATCCAGTACAATCATGTCATGTTCTTCAAGTACGACATGCCAAGTGGAACAAGCATCTGTAAGGATTGAAAGAGGAGAGATGCCCCGCTGCGTCAGAAAAAACAGTTGGTGAACTTAGAAAAAGCCGAGAGCATTTTTTCCAGGGTGCGGTTGCAACGGCCAGGGAAGTCCAAGTTAGCGCTGGGTAGGTACCTATGCACAGTCAATCTGGCTTCCTACTCTTTGCCCCGCACTGTATCCACATTCAATGAGGTGTACCTGGCAAGATCCCACTCTGCTGCTCTTTGAAAACCATCATCCTATCACGGCACACTACCAGCGCATTCTTCGCGGCCACGAAATGGAATTCCCTTCTGGCTGGAAGCCCGATCACAAAGAAGTGCTCCAAAACACGCTGCAAGACATCGCGGAATGTTCAAAAAGGCCATATTATGACAATTTGAGAGGCTTCCGCTTCTCTCCGAAGAACCTGCCGGCGGATGTGTTTGTTTGGGTTAAGTACGGGCATGATAGCGATTCTTTGAGAAGAGAAGCCAACATGCAGTATTATGTACACGAGCAGCTGTCAAAGATGGATGAGGGATCTAGGCAGCGATTCCATGTCCCTCGAGTTTTCGACTTCATCGATACAGAGCTTGACGTCATGCTCCACGGCTCTTCAGAACTGCAGTCACTTCCTTACGGCATTATTGTGATGGAACACGTCACGGGCACCTCTGTGGCCCAAATTCTAAGCGATTTCAGACCAGACCCTCTCATAGCAGTACGTGCTGTGCTCGAAGAAACCAAGAGGAGGGACGAACAAGCTGCTTTACTTCGGCGTCATGGAAACCTATCGCATGATGAACAGGGAACGCCAGGGTCTGCCGCACTGCCTTTTGAAGGCCAACCTGCAGGGAAGAGCGGCGAAGAATACTCCAGACCAGAAGGATCGACTGAACTGGCTGCTTCAGAGAATCGCGATGAGAGCCCCCCGCATGGACAGGAAACGCTGGGGCCTTCTTCATCGTCTACCCAGGAACAGCATGCAGAGCCGAGTTCCGGAGATCCCAGCAACGCAGAACTCTCAGGTGAAGAAATTGCCGAAAAGGAAGCTCCCTTCAAAAACCGGGTCGCAGATGCAATCTCCTTCCTTCTTTCATTTCCAGCCCCCACCGATGTTACGCCTGGGCCTGTCGGGGGCGGTCTCATCAAGAATTGGGCATTCGGCAAGGATGATTCCGATGCACCGAGAGAGTTTGCAAGCTTGGAGGAACTTGAAGAATTCGTAAACAAAAAGATTGCGGAGGTATGTTTTGAATAGTCTTGTGCAAAAACCAAAACACTGACTGTCTCTCTATCCAGGAACGGTCAGATATGAGCGAGGCCCAGCTTGTCCCTGAGGGTCTGAAATTGTGTTACTGCGACCTCAACCTACATAATTTCATCCTCGAGAACAGGGAAAACCCAGACAGCAGGATGATAATCATCGACTTTGAGCACGCGAACTTTCTCCCGCATAGCTTCCTAACTTGGGAGATGTGGAACAAGCGGGAATTCGACATGGAGGAACGCGTCAGACTCCAGAGCAAGCTGGAATTGAGCAGGGACAATGTCTATGCCATCCATGCACTTTCTCGAGTTTTGACTCGGCAGTGGAACCTCACTGGCCACAAGAACTGACAGCGGGCTGCACCTTGATCACGAACGAAATGAACAACAAAATGCCGTGTTTGAATCTATGCTTTGGCCGCATATCTCGTCTCGGTGATTCTGGGCACAATCATATAACCAAATCGCCTCCCAAGTGGCGCTTTCTTTCCAAGACGGCACATGAAGTCTTCGGTGGAGCGCTTGTCGTGATGTAACAGGCTGTTTTGATTTCCGCAACTTCCGCTCCAATGATGACGATATCAAACTGCTCTCTACCTACCTACGTTGCGGCTTGGCATCGTCATTTGACGAGCCATTTATCGCAGGTGGCAGGTCTGTCTTTTGATATAGATAAGGACAATTTGAAAAAAAGAAAGAATTTGTGAACAACAACCTGCTGCTTTTCGAATTAAGATTGATTTTCAAAAATTAAGCCTTTTGGAAAGCCTTTGTTGAAAGAAGGGAACGCTCCTATCTACTGTTGCAACCGATGTTAAATCAGGTCCTGTCAGCTGTTGGCTACTACATTCAGACACAACTAGTTAACAGATACAAAAGTTAACTATGGGCATCTCCTCCGTCCGACAGCACCCAAAGATTGTCCAAATACTTGCTTTCTAGGTTGCGTCGTCCATTCCACATCGCCTTCTTGAACTCTTCTTCATTCTCAAGAACAGCCGTTAGCAGCCCATCTGGTTGATTAAAGGCAAGTATCCCGTTGCAACTGTACAGACTGGATTGCTCATGGAAACTCCGTTGTAGCAGGGTCTCATACATGACTCCAAGCTGCCGTGGGAGGCGAGAAAGCCGATTTTGACCTCGTGTCTGTGATCTAGGCTGGAGAACCACGCCCAGACCTTCCAGGATCTTGTTCACTAAATTCGACTGCTGGCCTAGCGCATAAGAGACGATTCCTCGTATCCAAGTGTCCTTGTCCTCTAAGAGCTCCATGAGGGCAGTCGTCGTTGTGTCTGGTAAGTTCGACTGTTCATTCAGAGCTTCAGCAGCTGAAAGCCTGAGAGTACTATTCCAGTCCGTAAGCCCTCTAGTGAGAGCATTCATGGCTGTCTCAGGCAAGGTCGACTGATTACCTAGAGCTAGAGTCGCAGCGACTTTTACCCAGCTATTCTGGTCATCAAAGAGCTCCACAAGAGCGGCGACGACTGGCTCAGGCAAGTTTGGCCGGTCGCCGAGAGTTGTAGCGGCGGTTTGTCGTACGATATGGTCGTCATCTTTGAGAAACCTCATCAACGCAGCGACGGCTATCTCTGTAACATTCGAAAGGTTTCCCAGAGCTGAAGCGGCAAATTGTCGAACGCCATCCTCTTCACTATTGAAAAGTTCCACAAAGAGATTGGTGGCGGCCTCTGGTATCGTATCCTGTTGGCACATGGCTATAGCCGAGAACTTTCGTACTTCGTTATCTTTGCTCTTGAGATTCTCCACGAGGCCAGTCATGATGGTCTCTGGCAGAGTTGCTTGATTACTCAGAGCTTCGGCCGCACAACGCTGGACGCTGCTGTCCTTGTCCTTTAAGAGTTCCACAAGAGCAGTAGTGGCTTGCTCTGGTAGAGTCCAATGATTGCCGAGGACTGTAGCCACAGAACCTCTCACGTGAGTGTGGTCGTCCTTGAGGAGTTCTATGAGAGCAGTGATGGCCGCCTTAGGCAGCGTCTGCTGGTTTGATAGAGACATAGCCGCATACATCCGTACGTCACTGCTGTTGTCGTGGAAGAGATCCAAGAGGGCCTTAAGAGTCGCGTCTGACAGAACAGACTGGGCGCCCAAAGCTATAGCTGCGCAGCTTCTTATGTCGTCACACTCGTCGGCCAGGAGTTCCATAAGAAAACTCAAAGTGCTGCCAGGTAGGCTCGACTGATGGCCCAAAGCTACACAGACAGAAAGCCGCACATCATCATTGCCTTCCTGAAACAAATGAATAAGGGATTCAATCACTGCCTTTGAAAGGCTTGATTGATTGCCCAAAGCTTCAGCAGCGGAATTCCGTATGTCATTATCCTCGTCCGTCAAGAGTTCCACGAGGGCAATAACGGCTGTTTCTGGCAAAGTCGACTGGTTGCCCAAGGATTTGGTAGCGTGCCGTCTTGCGTAAATGAAATAGCCCTTGTGTTGAAGCAATTCCAGTAGAGCAGTGATGGCCGTCTGCGGCAATGTCGACTGGCTGCCTAAGGCTTTAATGGCGGAGCTTCTCACTCCGAAGTTCGTATGCTGAAAGAGTTCCACAATTGCAGTGACGGCTGTCCTTGATAGATATCTCCCAGAAGCCCCTATTGCATCGAGAAGCACTTCCACTTCGTTTGCAGCACCAGTCAAGGCAGCCAGCAAAACTCGGTCCGGGAGCTCGGATTCTCCCGCAAAGGTTGATGAGCTTGCAAACTCGCATTCAAACAGCACCCATTGAATCAGTCTCTTCTCCCGGTTGGCCCGATTTGGGCTCTGTGACGGGGAAGCCATCTCACTGAAACAATGCATGACGAGTCTCTGGTGTGCTGGCCCTAACAAATCGACTGGGTTTCTGTCGATTGTGTCCAAGAAGAGAGCTATCTCGTGTTCTCCTTCGGTATCAAGCAGCCCCGCCACGAAGCGCCACATAATGTCGTATCGCGCGTCGTATTTGTGTTCTTGAAGGAATGTTACAGGAGAGACCCCGTTGAACCTTTTTGAGCTAAACACAAGGAAGTTCAAAGGCCGGTTGGCATACCAGTGTCGTACGAAAAGCCGTGCGGCAAAGTACTCTTGAAACGTCAAATGAATGAAGTGATAACTTTGGTGGATCTGCTCGGCCGTCGAGTCCGAAGTTCGGAGAAACGAAAGGCAAGGCATCGTTCTGCCGAGTGGAAGGTTGAAAAGTTCGTTGATTCTGTTCCGGTGCGACGACTCGAACTCAACTACATCTTGGAGCAATCCGGAAAAGGCAAGGTGCTCAAGGAAACGAAGCTCGCCCTGCACATGGCTCTCGATGTAATGCTGATCGGCGCTAATCAAGTCTGACTGTTGAATGTTTTCTCCTTCGTGCTTTTTCTCAAGCCGCGAGATGTCCTTCATCCACAAACTTGTTTGAATCGCCTGGTAAAGCGTGGTCATGGTTTGCGGTTTTTCTCTCTGGCCATCGTTGATATCGTCCCAACAATGACAAAAAGCATCCAGCTGTATCGGAATTCGAACGAGGCTTTGGACAACATGGTGCATTCGAAGAAAAGATTGTATGTCGTCCACACTTCTCCGGTGAGTTATCTTGATGTAGTCGTCTACCTGGGCTGGGCTGAATCCTATCGTTTCAAGTTCCAAGTGGATTGGGCCTGAGAGAGGAATTCGAGCGGATGGCCGCGCAGTAACAATGATGTTAGGTTGCCGGAGAAGCTCGTGCAGAAAACGGGACACATCGGAGCCGCTATTGGCAACGCGGTCGACCTCATCCCAGCCGTCAAGTACGAATAGTGTTCGGTTATGTTCCAGTACCTTGAACATTTCTTTGGCGAAGCGTAAGCCATCCGTAGTACCCTTTTGCCGGAAGAACTCGTCAAACAGAAGCTCTTCAAGATTATATTTTGGCCCTTGTCGGTCCTTCAAATGTCGTAGCGGCACCCATAGTATGCGATCGAATACGTTCGCCCACGTTTGTGATGTTTCACAAAATCATGTACCATCTTTTTGCACAAGGTAGTCTTGCCAACTCCAGCGCGCCCATAGATGAGAATTCTCCTCGGTGATATTTGAGTGCCATCGGGTGCTTTGCGGCGGTTGAAAATGTCCGTCAAGTCGATCTGGAGCCGCTTGTCTGGAGTGTAAACTTTCTGCCGAATAGAGAGTGAAAACGGCGAGGGCCCAGGACCCGACTCTTCTCCTTCCGCTCGGTATTTCGAGATCACGCCCTTGTTGTTCTTTTCAACGATGGCCAGGTTGATGTAGCACTGGTCTATTGGTAACTCAACGCCCGAGAGACGTTCGATTCGGAGTGCTTCATCCGTGTAGTGCTTGGCGGAAATGTAGTCATCTGCTTGTTCAATTATAGATTTGGCACGGAGCTTTTCGATAGCACTCTGGAGCTGTTGGTATCCAGCTTGCTCAAAGCCATTGAATTTGTTTAACCCAGAGTGATTGGTGTCTATGCCGACAGGCTCTTCTGAAAAGCCTCTGGCTGATTCTCTGTCAACGACCTACTTCATCATTAGACAGTTTTCTGTGCAAAAGTACACCATACTGACACAGCCAATGGAGAAGCCCAGCAGATACGTAGGCTTCGTCTCATAAAATGACAAAACTCGCTTGCTGTCGACGAGAGGCCGGAAACGATCTTCTAGGTCGGAAAGCTGACTATGATTACTCCGGAGGGCCAGGAGTAGCGTCGAATCAGACCCGAGAATTGCAGTCAGCTTGCTCAAAAGAGCTGCAAATACGGATAATGGTGATCCTTGGTGGGGAGTGCCGAGGAAAATAACACCATGTGTGTCCTCGAGGATGGTTGGGGATTGACGTGATGCAGATAAAGCCTACGCCTTGTCAATTAAATCACAGGAAATTTGCGCGAGACGGCAAACCTAATTCTTTAATAACGATGCCGCCAAAGCTATGCCCTATGAAGATAATAGGGAGGCGGCCCCCCTGGCCGACTTGACGTTTTACACATTTCTCCAGTAGCCTTTGGCCAATTTGCTGTGCTGTCTTCCCGGGCGCATCCAACAACCAGTCGGAGGAGTAGGAGTAGCTTAAAATCCTAGCTGTTGGGAAGCTGCGTGGTAGTAGATGTCGAAGGAGGTGAAGCTTCGGATGGTCTCTATTGGTAGGTTTGCCTTCCCAAGTATGATCAGGATGTGCACCAAGGCCGTGCACGGCGACTATCCTGTTAGTAGAGTATGTTAGTGATTGGTAATTAAGTCGGCACTGCGAAATAGCCTCACTCAAACTCGGGGTTTCGCGGGTTGCTGATTTTCAATGGGTCATACGCAACCTGAAGACCGTCATCACGAAGTTTTCGACGACTAGGTCGAACTCTAACAGCCAACGGATACAATATCAAGAGGACGGCGAGAATGCCAGTTCCCCAGAGAGCCCCCCACATCGGAGCAGAGCTTCGCACGGCGTTGTGCGCAATTGTGGGAGGCAGGAAAACACGAGCGCAGTGATGTTGGGTCTGTTCGTGGAAACTTCAAACTTGTACAGGTTGGATTATAGTGGCGGCGGGCGGCGTTCGCTACTTGTATATTGAGCAGCCTAACTGAAAACAGTCAGCTTACCATTTCGACCTATTAAAAGCCAAGCTGTATTACGTCATAAATGCTGACACCTAGCTATCATCGTCCCTTCCTTCTTCTTTCTTTCCTTTTTCTTTTGAGATATATTTCACTTCTGCCAGCCATGACGAAGTGAAGCCACAGTAAGGTATTCAGCCGCCGTAGAAAAAACACCATATAAATGCCCTTGCCAACCACTGATACTCAGCATAATCAGGTGGGTTGAGGGCCATAGCCTGTTTGTAATCTCAGCATTCAATAAAGTAGGTTCTGATATGTACCTGGATGCGAGTCCCTTTTGATATGACAATATCTCTCATTGCTGGATACTTACGATGGTAGATTCGTGATAAGATATAGCATGTATCGCATAGTGTGATCGCACTTGATGTTCAGGTCATGACGCGGAGTTGAGGAATGGCACACAGCGGATTACGGTACGTAGGTGTGTCCGGCGCGAATTCATCTTTCATGAACTCATAGAAATGCAGCATATGGTCTGGAAACTTGCATGCAGAAGTTCATCATATCATATTCCGAAAGCAAGATCGATTGAGAGCCCGTTATTCTAGTATATTTACGGAAGCCACTCGCCTTGGATCGCTCAATAACGAAGAGTGTATGCCCCGAGACAGGTGTTGACAGGCACACCTGACACCTTTACATCATGTTGAAAATTATACACATACAATCATTTAAAAAGCATATGCGGTATTTGCTTCAATGTAACGTGTATCTGAAGTTCCAACCCCCGAGGACAATTGACATAACCTAAGACCACCGTAACCTACGACCACAATATTACTCCCCACCACTCGCGGACGGGCTACCGTGTCTCTGCCTCAACATTCTTATACGCTCTCCCAAAGCAATTTCATCCTGTTGTATCTGTTGCAATTGCTCCAAAGTCCGCCTTCTCTCTCTCAAGAGCTTCTCCTCCTCAAGCAGGTGCTCCAACTCAGCCGCACTCGGAGGTTCCGACGAGTTGGTGTTGATATGATCTTCAACCAGGGGTTGTGCAATATTCGTCCGAGAAGGCTGCGGTGAAATTGGCGGCGTATCTTCATGTTCTGGCAGTGCCTTTGGTAATTCAGCGCCTAGTTCAGCCGGAAGCCGTATCTCTGGCTCAGGCGATGCGCACGGGGTTCCGTCCAACTCAGCCGTCACTTGTTGATCCGAGAGTATTTCGGAATTCTTTTTGTCGGCCCCCAGTGGCATTGTGTATGAGTCCAACTCATGTCTGTTGGATTTGTCTCCGCTGCCGAGCTCTGGTATGGTGTGTTCCTCGTCGCTACCACCTAGGCTGGGCTTCCTTCTCTTCCGCCACCGAAAAAGCAGAACGGATACCAAAATGACCACGGAAGCAATTCCTATTCCAATTCCTGCCTTTGCTCCTGTTGAAATCCCATCGTAGGAGGTATCGGTGTCATCACCATCGCTCGTGGATGGGGAGTCGGCTGTCGGTTGCGCCGTCGGGGTTGCAGTTTGAGCTGTGGGCGAACCAGACTCTATCGTTGATGTGGAACTCGCTATGTTGGTAGTATCTATACTGAAACTGGTGGTAACGGAGGTAGTAAGTGTCGCTATGACGATCGGCGTCACGGTCACTGTTGAAGGCAGCGCCGTCTGTGAGGAAATAGGCCAGTCATTTGCGTCGCAGTAGGCCGCAAGGGCGGGCCACACATCTAGTATCCAGCGTCAATATTGCTTTCATACATGCAGAGCAAGTATTTGAATAAAAGCTCTGTCCATCTAGGGTGCAGCAGAGGCATACCTTCCAATGTCGTCCCGTCATCGCAAGATCTCTCTACGCATCTTTCCGAATATTGTCGTCGGGCGTCTTCCAGGATGATCCTACAAACACATCTGGGATCATTTCTGAGGTAACATGCTGACGGACCGTCTTCCAAGCAACTCCGAGCGCATTTAGGAATGTCGTCTTTGTCTTGGGCGTAGGCGAAGGTAATCGCCGACGCGAGTATAATCGCTGTGGCCCTCATCACGGACGAAGCAACGAGAGCCTGTCCTTGACGTATACCGCCAGCGCCGAGGGGAACGGCAGAGCTGGGAGCTGAAGAGGGGGACAGACGAGTTGGTATGAAAGGGATGGCGTCCGGGAATCCCAACGGGCTTTGTGCTGAGTATGTACCTCAGCGGCGACCAAGTATGTGTGTGGCCTGGGGCAGAGGCCACGACCAGGAAAGACAACACCACCAACGGACCAAGCACAATGCATGAAATTGCAAGGTCCTGACTGGGTCAATGAGAGTTTACCGGCCCAGCAGAATGTGATCAGTCCTCCCGTTGGCGTGTTGGCAGGGTCTGATTTCAGGCCTCGTGGGTTCCCAGCTACGATTGATGCATCCAGACCCCGGCTCCAACAGTTTGTCAACAATCAACTCACTTTCACAGCAAGCCAAGGCCCCATACGACCAATAAGACGAATTCACTGGTTTTCAAGACGTCTCGTGCCAAGTTCAGCTTCTCACCGCGCCCCGCGTGTGCATGACCAAGTCTCTCGCCTGTGTTGGTGATCACTCTCGAACCGTGGTCTAGCATCTCCCAAATTTGGTCATGTTAAACGAAGCATGGGACTGATGATGCATACCATACGGTCGTAATTCAAACTGTTATGAAAATACGAGAACGTCGGGCCACACAAAAGCGAGCTGCGTGGTTGCCTCTCGGGCCGAGCCCTGGGCAACGTCAGGTCGGGTTTGAGCTTCAATTCAAGCTTAATTCGTGTATCTCACAGCCAAAGCTTGATTCAATGAGAGGCACCGCTGTCTCTGATGTCCATTTTTACATATCTCCCAACCTAGGTATCAGAATCCCAGTCATTTCTTACTGAGCCTTAGCAAACATTCAAATTCAGTCCCCGAACTAACACATCCGGAGCAGTCTACACAACCGCATCATAGGCGGGACACGCAGGATGAAGCGTATTTAGATATAATTACTTATAAACTACGTTTTTACTCTTTCCTAAGCTGTTATACAAGGTCCAAGGGCAGTTGTTGTCGGTACCCTGCAGCGTGAACAGGCTTTTGGAATGCGTGGGCCGATGTAATACCCGCCTGCCGGGTCGCCAATCTGTTCACACTCGTCTGCTAGGGGACGCGAGAACGGAATCTCGGCCGCGTTTTGAGGGGCCTGCTACTCATGGGCGTCGGGGAACGCGGCCAAGACGTAGTCTTTCGGCTTCATTGTCCGACGGCCGCTACTCCAGATTCGCTGATATGGAGGTAGATATTTGCCAGGCCAACGATGTCGAGCGAAGAAGAGACACAGCTCAGGTTTGCTCAATCACACCAACCGTGCCGAGGGTCTGTTTCTCAACTTCTCCCTACGAACAGTTCCCAGTTCAGCTGGATCTTCTAACTTCGCCGATGGTCTTTCGCAATCTCCCCTGCAGTGAAGCCGTGGTTGTCTCCTCAAGTAATCAGCTAGCCATAATGTATTGGTTGAAGTTTACCGCCTTTCAGCCTCATGGAGAGTCCTCAAACTCAAGCTCTCTCCGACCGGTCAAGCTTAATGTCGGGATACGCATTACCACGTCTCACTACCTCATGACCCCCCATAACAGACCAACTGCTACTCACACCAACCCTTCATCAACCCATCAAAACACACCCGGCGTAAAGTCAACAACCCGCGCCTTCAACAACACCCTCCCCACCTGACCCACGAAAGCCAAATGCGCCGGGTCCTTGCTGACGTAGTAATCCCGGTCCTCGGCGCTCTCGAACTCGACGACGAACACGTGCGTGATGCCGTCCTGGATGCCCTCGGGGCTGTTGTCCAGCCCGCCGACGACGGACTTGATGTAGTTCTTGTTGGACGTCGGGTGGACGCACTGGTCCTTGAGCGCGAGCATGGCGTCGCACGTCTTTGGTCCTTGTCAGCAGGTTGTTTTATGCAAGGCGGAAGATGGCCGGGGACGTACGGCTTTGACCTCCTCCGGCGAGACGAGTGCCTTGAATTGGAACTGGACGACGTGTATGACGGTCATTTTGGGGAATTGTATTTTGGTTTAGGACCTTTTGAGATACGAGACCGGTGGTTGTGTTGGAGGTGGTTGTCTAAGTGTGGAGGAGCGAGATAGTTATCGGTCCTGCGGTGTGGGGTACAGCCAACTCATTCCAATTGCTGTCCGCGACGACGACTCCATAAAGCGGGCCGGGAAACTCCAGTGTCGGGCCCCTATTTCCGATGAACCACGAGCAAGTTCCGACTGCATAGACGTCACCACCGCGTTCGCATGTTGAAATTATCTTGAATTATCATTAACTTGATTCATTACAGGGTTCCGATCGGAACGTCTATGCCATAATCTTTCCTCCCAAATTCTTTCCTCACAGTCTATTTTGGTTCAATTCTTCAGGCCATGATCTAGGGGGCCGTTCTCACAAAGGAAATATCTTTTCTAATATCGTAAAACGTCGTCGGCTTAGAAGACGACGATCATGCCGATGGCAACGGCGCCCAGCGCGCTGATCAAGGGGAGCAGGCTCATGGGCTTCAGGCCGGGCTGGCCGGCGGTGACGACCGCGGTGGGGGTGGCGGGACGGCCGGTGGTGACGCCGGTGGGTGCGGGAGGAGCGGGGGTAGTAGGAGGTTGAACGGGGGGCTGAGGGGTGACCGGAGGCTGCACGGGGGGGCTCTGAACCGGGGGCTGTACAGGAGGACTCTGAACCGGAGGCTGGACGGGAGGCTGGCTCGGCTGGGTGGGAGGACGCGAGACAGGAGAGCTCTGAACAGGAGGTTGGACGGTAGGCTGGACGGGAGGTTGAACCGGTGGCTGCACCGGAGGCTGAACAGGAGGACTCTGAACAGGAGGCTGACTCGGCTGAGTAGGAGGACGCGAAGCAGAAGGCTGAACCGGGGGCTGAACCGGAGGCTGAACAGGCGGCTGACTCGGCAGCGCAGTAGGCCGCGAAACCGACGACAACACCGGCAGACTCGACCCAACACCGGGCCTCGACACGCTCGAACCCCCCTGCCTCGTCGAAGACAAAACCGGCACAACAGGCGGCGTAACAACCACGGGCGCCGTAAACGTCGCCGTCCTCGTCGTCGTCACGTTCCGACAGCTCGGGTCGCACGTCCGCAGCGTCTGGGTCAGCGTCGTCTGCCGTCCGCCGGAGTACGTCACGGGCGGCGGGACGACGACGGGCACCGTGCGGGTCGTGGTGGCGCAGGTGCCGTTGAAGTTGCAGCGGGTGAGCGTCGTGACGATGCTGCGCGTCGACGGGGGCGGCGGGACGATCACCACGGGAGGAGTGACGGTCGGGGGGAGGGGGTAGGTTATGGTGGTGACGGGGACGCAGGCGCCGTTGGCGTAGCAGGATGTCACGGTGATGCAGGGCGGGAGGGTGACGACGCGGCAGGTGCCGTTGAAGTTGCAGGTTGTCGTGACGGTGGGGGGAGGGACGGTGACGACGGGAGGGGGGATGGTGACGGGGGGCGGGTTGGTGCCGTTGGTGAAGGACGGCCGCGGGGGGGACACGGTGGGCGGGATGGGGACCCAGGGGATCACGGTGGTGCGGTTGTTATAGACGACCGTGGTGCTGAGGAAGGAAACCGGGGGAGGGGGGGCGATGACCACCGGGGCGGAGGTGTTGAGGCCCGGGGCGAGGGTGGCCGTGGTGGTTGTGGACGGGCCGGGGGCGGAGACGGAGCCGGGAGTGACGGTGGTCGTAACCGGGACGGTGGCGGTGGTGGTGGGGCTTCCGGACACGGTGACCACGGAGGTGGAGCCCGGGCTCACCACGGCGGAGCTCACCGAGGGGACCGAGCTGATAGAGGCGACGGAACCAACAGCCACGCTGCTGGAAACAGAGCCGACAATGGTGCTCGTACCGGAGGCAATGACAGTGGTGCCCGGCGTAACGGTAGTAGTCCCCGGGACAACAACCGTCGTAGTCGTCGCCGGGACGACGACAGCAGTCGAAGTCGTCGACTGGCCGTTGACGCCGCGGGCTATCATGGCGGCGCCCGCCGCGAGGTGGACAATACGGGAGACCATTGTAATAGCAGGTCGAGAGAACGAGAGAAAAGTCTAAGACGAAAGACAAGAGCGAAAGAATGTTCAAGTCTACCTATGATGTTGATGTGAGAGTGTGAGTGTGGTGATGATGAAAAAATAGAGACGATGAACAGGCGGGTTCAAGCAGGCCTCATATACCCCGGCAACTCACACTGAACTTCCTCCTCCCCTCATCCTCCGACACGAACCCGAGAGCAGTCATGGCGATCAAGAACCACAAACCCGTATCGCGAGTGGCATAACGACGAATGCGGACGGGCGGTGCCGAGCCCTCGCGTGCGCTGTACCTGATCGAACCGTTTCGGCGCACACGAATCCAGCATAACGCGAGATATTTTTGGTCCACACCCGGTACCTTCACCACGAGATACGCACGAGGACGTCGTCCCAGCCTCTCAGCCGTCCATCCCAGTGGAAACGGAACAGAAACGTCGTAAAGGACTCGTCGGATCCGGACGGAGCTCGCATGTGAGACATCGCGCGATAAGGCGCCCTCGGCAGGATGGCATGCGGACGCTACCGCTAACCCCTTGGACCCAGTCACACCAAGAGAGATTGCAGATAGGAACCGGAAAAATGTTGGAAGCGAATAGCTCATACCCTCGGCGCCGAGCGCAGACCGTCCCTGCGCGCCCATCGTTGACTCTTCCTTTTGTGTTGAAAATGGGTTGTGATGACCGGTCCCTCCGTTGCCAACATTCCAGTCTTGCCGTGTAAACGAGTCCGTCGACCTGGAGACGGCACGGCATGTTCGACATTTACCCCTGAACATCTCTCTCGGACGGACTGAGACGTTGAACGAACTCGGCCTGGCGTGAACACTCGGCCGCTGGGTCGGCGGAAAGGAACCTGACTCGAGGTTCGTCTCCATCGCACAGTGATCGGCTCCGAGATACGAGGTGCATAGCCTTGGACGGCTGCGAGCGGAAGGAATTGAGTAGGCCGGACTTTGGCCGATCTGATACACGCGGATTCGGTTCGGTCCTTCGGGTAGACGTTATCCACTCTCGTGTTTACCACGTGTGAGTTCAAGTCAGCGAAGTGTGCTCCCAGAAGCTTCAGATAGCAAAAGGTGAACGTTCGTGGTGGAATTCAAGTGTAGATGTGAAAGATCATCGAGCCTTTATTCATCTAGCTCCGAACCAGTTTTGCCTCCATGCAAAACGCCTCGGCAAATGAAATATCCAAGCCGTCTATTCGTACATGACATAATAGTCCATCCTCCGTCACATTACGGCCTTACAGCTTCATGCCCAAAGCCTTGTGCACGCGCATGCTCTGCCTGATGCTCAGGTCCAGCATGATCTCCTCGCTACCGCCAGGGATGGCGTAGGCGCGCACGTCACGGTACAGACGCTCGACCTTGCCGCCCTGGCCGCCGCGCGAGTACGACAGACCGCCAAAGATCTGCGACGCCTCGCGGGCGCAGAACTCGAATGTGACGGTGCTCTGGGCCTTGAGACCGGCAATGGCACCGCCGAGCTTGAGCATGGCCTCGGTCTCACCCATCTTCTGGCACTGGTAGATGACGTTCTCGAGCCAGTTGTGCGAGGCCTCGATTTGGCGCGCCATGTGGGCGAGCTTGAGGCGGATGACGGGGTGATCAATGAGCTTCTTGCCAAAGGTGCGGCGCTTGTTGGCGTACTTGACAGACTCCTCGTAGCAGACGCGGGAGAAGCGGACGCACTGGATGATGATGCCGATACGCTCGTGGTTGAAGTTGGTCATGATGACTGCTATGTGTCAGTACCAGTCAAGTGGGCGAATCGACGGCAGACGTACCTCTGAAACCCTGGTTCTTCTTGCCGAGCAGGTTCTCGACCGGGACCTTGACATCCTCAAAGGTAATGTAGGTGGTACCGCTGGACCAGACACCCTGGCAGTCCATGCGTCTCGTCGTGACACCAGGACCTCTCTCAATGAGCAGCAAGCTGACGCCGTTCATGCCGGGGCCGCCGGTGCGGACAGCCGTCGTGAAGTAGTCGCACCAGATACCGTTGGTGATCCACTTCTTCTCGCCGTTGACGATGAAGTGCTTTCCGTCCTCGCTCAGCTTGGCCTCGCAGGTCAGGTTAGCAACATCGGAGCCGGCATCGGGCTCGGTGATGGCCAAGCAGATACGCTTGTCGCCGTTGAGGATGCCGGGCAGAATGCGGTCGACCAGCGCCTTCTGGCCGAACTTGACGAGCGGCGGGCAGCCGATTCCGAAACCGCCAATGACGTTCCAGACGAAGCCACCGGATGCGGCGCGGGACAGCTCGTCGGTGAGCAGCATCTCGTGGAACAGGTCCCAGTTCTCGGGGTGGACCGAGGCGACGGTGTTCTTGGTGTACTGGGTCGGGTAGTGGACGCCGAGCAGACCGGCCAGGTAGCCGCGCTCGCCCATCTGCTTGTAGATGGAGGGGTCGACCTCCTTCTTCTCGTCCCACTCGCCGACGAAGGGCTCGATGTTGTTCGTGACCCACTCGCGGACCTCGGCACGGAGGGCGGCGTGCGTCTCGTTGAAGTAGGGAGAGTGGTGCTGCGGCGTGTCAGATTCTGCACTTGTCGCGAGGATGATGGGAAACATACTGCGTGGTACCAGCTGGGGTCGGCGTAGGGAATCATCTCGCCAAAGGGGTCCAGGGGCTCCGACTCCTCGGTGCTCGCGGCGACGACCTTCTTGGCGGCGGCCTTCTTGGGCTGGGGAGCGGCCGCGGCGGGGGCGGCCTCGACGGGCTTGGGCTTGGAGTCGAGCGAGCCGACCTGCAGCTTGGCCTTGTACTTCTTCAGGATGCCCTCGTTGTGGTACTTCCAGAACTGCTTGGAGGCGTCCTTGCCGGCAACGCGCTGGAGGATCTTCTTGCCACCTGGGGCGGGTTAGCTCGGCAAGCCTGCAGAGGATGGGACGGCACGCACCAGGGTGGTCATCTTGGAAGTTGGTCAGGTCGTAGACGTCGCCGTCGACGATGATGTACAGGTCCTCGGGCTTGTTGTGCGACGCCACGTCGCCGGTCGAGAAGGTCTTGGACATGGTGGCAGCTGTCTGTCTGTCGGTCTGTCTGTCTGTCTGGTCGTACGATGAGGATTGACTCTGGAAGACGCTCAGGGATGGCGGATGAGGAAGAAGAGAGACAAGGTTCTTTGAGAAGGACGGCGGTCGGGGGGTTAACGATGTTTAAAGACAATGGAATGTGTCGGGCGTGTGTTGCGGCCTGGGGACAAGGTGTTAAAGAACGAGTCGCGACGGCCAAGGTCGGCAATGGAATGGCCCACGGAGAAGGTGCAGGTGCCAGGCCAGACGCAATCACATGCTTGTCAGGTGCGGTAAGGTACCTTAGAGCTAGCTTCGCAGGGCCTCAGCCAAACGGAACCAGCATGGCGGCCACAGCCGCTCCCAGAGCTGCACCTGCGCTGCGCTGCATGTACCTCCCCCGCACCCCGCCGCTGGCAGGGTACATTGGCCACGGGAACAATGCCCGCCCCCACAGCATCTACGAGGTACGTACCGCCTTTCATAAGGTATCCGTACAGCAACAGCATGGGAATCCGGGCAATTGGCCTGGCGAATGTGTGGGGAAACCTGCTGAAGACGCCCCTTCCCCAGGCCAGCGCTGCCACTAATCACTCGCCTGTCAGTGGACGACATCCAGAGGGGGGGCTGGACGGCGCAGTAGCCTTCTCGCTATCCCCGTTGACGATTGGATTCGGCGCCAAACCGTGTCATGTGCCCGTCCATCTGCACCGTGTCTGACCCGTCAGGCCAGTCAGTGCCCATTGAATTTTTTTCCCATGCTTATTTTTCTTCTTCTCCGCCGCCTTGTCTTCTTTTTTTCTATTGTGCTGTGGACGACCGGGCGGCGCATGTGATTCCTCCTCTCGTTTCGGGGCGCGTGTCTCCTTCTCCGTGCTGATGTCATCGACGGGCCGTCAGCCAGTGCCGTTGCTGCTGTTTCCAAGAGTGGAGCCGAACCTCGGCATCTTTTCTGCTGGGCCCGCCGTCCAATGGGAGCCGCGGGGATGGTCAGGTGGGCCCACTCATTGCCTTCTGCTGCATTTCCAGGTGTCCCTCACACCGAGTCAAGCACATGACGCCCCGACAACCGTCGCGGAGAAGGGGCACAACCCCGTGGGACATGGACGCATAGGGTCGCATGCCGAAAGATTACCCCATGATGCAGCACGTGGGCGGTCTGGAGAGACGGTCGGGGAGGTTGGCGGCGAGGCCGGCTACCCTGCTTGCCTGACCACCTCGGTGAGCCGGTCAACGGCGCTATTTAGTCCGGCCCTCCTCCGAGGCTTCACCATGGCACCACACTGTCAACGGTAGTGATTCATCAGTATGATAGTGTCCATCTCTGTTCACTGCAAGAGCAAGTAACCCCCATATGGCTGGCGCAGTTCCGCCCCTCCAAATAGCAACGGGCACCCAACACCCCCAAACGCCGATCCGCCAAGCAATCCATTTCAGGTATCGTCCAGTCCCTCCTTCACTTTTAGGTGCCGTCGTCGACAGACGGCCTGTAGCAGTATACACCCCAAACAATTAGTCCTTTGCAAAACCACCAACCTCCCCCGCCTAGGCTCCAGGCTTCGCCTAAGCTCCGCGAGGCTTCGCCTTGGCCGCCGCCTTCTCCTTCTTCTCAGTCTTCTGCTTCTTCTTCTTCTCCTCGTTCTTGGCGTCCAGCTTGCGCTTCGCCGCCGCCTTCTCCTCCTCCGTCTTGGGGATCACCTTGAAGAACCCGTCGAGGCGCACCTGCTGGCTGCTCTTGAGGTTCTTCTCCAGCCTCGCGCCCGCAGACCGCACCCGGTCCTCTGAGAAACCCTTCTCCGTCACGAGGAACTGCACCAGGCCCTCCATGTCGGGCTTCTCCCACTTGAAGTCGCACAGCGGGTCGTCGGCCGGCCGCACGTCGGGGTGGAAGAAGAGCTCGCGCGCGTCCTGGTACGGCCAGTCCTCCGGAATCGTGTACTTGTGCTTGGGGTCCTCGTTGATCGCCTCCACCAGCTTCTCCAGCGTGCCGTGCTCGCGGATGAGCTTCAGGGCCGTCGAGGGGCCGACCTTGGGGATGGGGTCGAGGTAATCGCAGCCGAGGAGAATGCATAGGTCGACAAACTATCAAGGCGTGAGTTACGATGTGAGTCAGTAGTTGCCGGCGGCGGACGTACCTGCTTGCGCTCCATGCCGAGTCCCTCCAGGACCTTGTCGATGTGAACCTCTTGAATGGGCTCCTTGCGCTGCTCACTGAACGTCAGGTGGCGCAGGAGAATGGGCGTGTCAAAGGTGAGGGTATCCATGTCCTCGCTGGCGGCGGCGTAGACCTTGCCCGCGCGCGCAAGCACGGCGCACTGCGCCTCGGCCTCGGTCGGGGCGACGATGAACGGAATGCCCATGAGCTTGAGCAGGCGCTGGCACTCGGCGTTGTGCTCGCGAGTGACGCGGACCGTTCGCCTCGAAAACTTCTCGACGTCCTCTGCCGTGCCCGTCTCCTTGGCCTCCTCGAGGCTCTCGTTGGCCTCCTGCTTTCTCTGGAATCGCTTGGCCAGCTCGCCGGACTTGAGCTTGGGTGGGGCGCCATCGAACACGTAGAGGGGCTTGATGCCGTTGTCGACCATTCGCAGCGTGCGGTAGAAGAGGCCCATCAGATGTGACGTCGTCTCGCCGCTGTCGTTCATGAGTTGCTGTCCGTCGGATCGCACGGCGATGAGGAAGGAGTAGATGCTCATGGACCTAGGGACTGTTAGCGATGCGAGGGGCAGCCGTCACGTCCCGGGGAACGCACGCATCCTGGGATCAATTAGCACCGGCAGCGAGCGAGATTGTACTGGAATGCACTCACAATGGCGACCTTGCGGCCAAAGTGCGCCTTGATCTCGCCCTCCTTGATGGCATTGGGCGCCTCCTCTTTGATGATCTGGTAGAGGTGTTTGATACCCATCTTGCGTCGCGGTCGGGGGGTCGAAGTGCAGTTCGGGGGGTATTTTCGACTGAAGAGGAGAAGAAAGGATTGATCGAAACGTTGATGCCTCCAAGAGACTGTTTATGTTTTGTCTGTATTGTACGAAAGGCAGCAATCCGAAGAATTGTGGAAGATTTGCGATCGCAGGCAGCTGCAGTGGAGGAGGCAGGAAGCGACGAGCACGGGCACGACCTCGACGCGCCGCAGAAGCCTGGCGGGACTCATGACGCGCCTTTCGCTCGCCCCACCACGCGTTAATTGGCTACAGATAGTACCAGCTGCAACCGGCTGGTCAGCTTCAACACCGACTTCAAACATTCTAGGTACTTTGTCAGAAGGCTGGGTCGCGCGGAGTGAAGGAGTCAACAATACCACTATTAGGGGTGGGTATATACTAGTATTCAATTCTAAACCTATAGAGTTTTCTATAGGCTCCACTTAAATCTAGTTTTCTAAATAAACTATATTCTAATAAGACCTACTTTATTACTAGTGTCCTACTAATACCCCACTATCCACCCTCTTTAGGCTATAACTACCTATTATTAGTCTTAGGTATCTAATATAATCCCCCTATCTTTAAAGTCCTATTTTAGAGTTTTTACTATACTAGCCCCTAAATAGATTACTTAATCCTTAATAACAGCCCGTCTTATATACTATAATTAAAAAACCTAAAAGACTCTTTAACTTATCTATCTCTAATTATTATAACTATCTCTCTAATTAGTATATACTTCTTAGTAATAAATATTACCTACCTAGTTAATAGCCCTTTTTTTTAAAAAAAGCTATACTTAATTTACTTAAAAGCTTAACTTAAAGGCCTAAATACCCTCTAATAACTCTCTCCTAATCTCTTTATTATAAACTCTCTAATATTAACCTATAATTATAATCTTTTTATATAAAAAAACCTTTTTACTTTATAACCCCTAATTAAATACCTTAAATAAGGTAGTCTTTTATATTATCCCTCTATTTGTTATATTAATAGTTTTCCTTTTAGTAACTCTTAATTACTTTTATACTTTATCTTTTTTATTACTATAGTATTTTTATCTAAATAGTATTAACTACTTTAATCTTACCTATAAGACTATTATATCCTAAATTAGTATTTTTTTTTTTCTTATAGAAAACCCTCTCTTTTTTTTTTTTATAATAATAAAAATAATAATAACCTTTTTTATATTATATTTTTTTTTTTTTTTTATTTTTATACTACTATTACTCTCTTATTACTATACTACTACTACTATTATTATTATTACTATACTTACTACTATAATACCTCTTAAAGTAACTTTCCCTCTAGGTCCTATAAGCTTTATACCCCCTAGCTCTACGCCCTTAGGCTCTATTCCCTCTAGTCCTCCTCTTCCTAATAGCCCCTTTAGTATCCTCCCCCCTAGTCCTAGTAATAATAATAATAATAATAACTTTAATAATAACAACCTACACCCTCTCCTTTATACCTACTACTTTTATTATATAACTATTTAAGTTAATTAGAAAAATCTTTCTTATTATATTACTATTAAGAGTATATTCTCACTAAGTCCCTAGTATTCTCTTATTATAGTTTATTATTAATATATCTTTTTTTTTTTAGTAATTAATAATAAGTATATTATATATATTATTATTTATAGTAAGACTTATATTTTAGTATATTAACTCTCTCTCTTAAAAAAGTTACTCTATAACTATTAAAGTTATTATTAATCCCTTATAGTTTCCCTACTCTACTATCTTTATTAACTTTTATTTAAAAATAGTATTTAAAAACCTTTACTATAAGTTTAACTTTTATACTACTTTTTAGTATAATAAGGTATATTTACTATACTACTCTATTACTACCCCCTCTTTTTATACTCTCTTATTTATATTTATATAGGATAATATTACTAAGGCTTAAATTAAAAATAAAAAAGCCTTTTAAGTTAAAACTAATAGTATTAATAAGTTTAATACTAAGTAAAAAACTAAAATAAAGGAGAAAGAATAACTAACCTATAAATATAAGTTTATAATACTAAAGTTTACTATTTTTTCTATTAAAAAGTAAATTATAACTATTAACTATTTAGTAAAAAAATAAGAGACTATCTATACTACTATTAAAGTATAAACTAAGATTATTAAAGTTAATACTACTATTATTATAAGTCTTTAGAGCCTACTATTTAACTAGTCTAAAATATATAACTAAGTTATATATTATTCTTTTTTTAATACTCTCTTAATACTCTTTATTAGTCTATTTTAACTATTTTTTTAGTATTACTAAACTCTTAATTTACCCTCTAATAAAGAGGTTAATATTACTATTTTTAAAGATAACTAGAGTAAAAATAATAGTAAAAAGACTAATACTTAGTATAATTCTCTCCTACTTCTCCCTTAGTACCCCCCTACTAGTCTATTAATAATTTATACCTTTAGGTATTTTTTTAAAAAAAATTTACTATTATTTCTTAAGTTCTTAAGAGTTACTTAAGCTCTTTAGTTATTATACTAAATAAAATTACTTTACCCTTTATTATTTTTTTATCTCTTTTAGTAATCTTTTAGTACTCTCTTACTCTAATCCTAACTTATAAACTTTTTATAATTCTTTTAATATATTTTTTTAGAGTTTCTATAAGTTATCTATTAGTTTATAATCCTTTTATTTAATATAGTATTTCCTTTATCCCTATAGTTTTTTATACTTAAAAATCTTCTCTATCTTATATATATTATTATTATTATAAGTTACTAAAAGCCTTATTAGTACTATTACTAAGTTATAGAATTTCTTTAAT